>NTHP01000493.1:104295-120091 GCA_003416845.1 Oplegnathus fasciatus | reverse complement strand
TTACCAGGATCTACTCTTAACTTTAAGGGGAAATTCTTAGAAAACGTCATAATTCTAAGAATTTTCTTAGAATTTCGTCACTAAGAGCAACTCTTAGTACAGGAAGCTTTATGAATACGGCCCCTGGAGTTCAGATGTTAAACATCACTTGAGAGCAAACAAAGTCTTTAACTTGACTTCTTATACAGTATTTGGTTTGTGAACACTGAAAACAGGAAAAGGAGAAATGTGATCCTGCTCAGGAGCACGTTATCATTGTGAGTTCAGTGCGGACACGTTGACAGAGAGCGAAGCCTTGAGGGGGAAACACACCGTTTGCTCTGCTGTATATACGAGTGCCTCAGTGCAGTAGACTTTTTCATTCTTTAAAGATAATCGTTCCTTCTGTGAGTAAATAAACGCTGAGCTCTGCCTGAAACCTCTGCGATGTGTTGAGGAAGACAGCAAGCTTACGTTCTGCCCTTCGCTGTGACGGCGACCCTGGGGCAGTCGCCGATGGCTTTGTAGTTCTTCGACCACACAAACTTGGACGTCTCACAGATCTCACAGGCCTCGAGAGACAGGAAGACGTCCCCGGTCTCCTCGTCCACGCCAGCCACAATCTCCTGGGTGCCTGTGAACATGAACAACATGTAACCACATGAGAAATTATACAGAAAAACTTCCAAATATATCTTAAACATAATACTCAGGTCCACATTCAGCAAGGACGTATTGTGAGGTAATTTGGGTATTTCTGTTCAGTTAGTTGAGCTAAGATACAGGATTTATCAACAATTACACTTCCAAGAATATTCTTATATATATTATTATATATCTTTTCACCATTTTCAAGTATTTTTTCAAGTTGATGTTTCAAAATGTTTCTAAAAATATATTTTCTAAATCTCTGAACTTATTAAAGTTCTCTTTTAGTCACAAGAAGCCACAGGACCATGTGAAAAAATTACATTACAGTCAATAATAGAAAAAACATCAGTATACCTTTGAGTTTACTTTACAAGGTGTGTAATAAAATAGTAATGAACACTTATTGCTCAGATAAAGTGCTTTAATTTGGGATTTTTTATTTTACTTGGAAGTTTTTTCAGAGGTATGTCTGTCCAACATTGCAAGTCTAAAACTGTGATTTCTGCATCTTTAGGTCAATGATTCTAAAACATTTTACATTTTTTTGTTTAATTGATGTATAATATGCAAATTTCAAGAAATAAATGAACTACATCATTGAAATATCATCATAAAGTGCCTCATATCTGCTAATAGACTGTATTTTTCAGTGAGATTATATGTGTGTGGTGAGCTGGAATGTCCAAGTCTAAACGACAATTTAAACAAACATCATGCTGGTGGGTCATGTGACACGACGCATCCCCCGACATGTTAGCAGGTGTTTTGTTTATATAAAAGGTGTGGCGTAAGTTAGCAGTGTAAAGTTGTTGTTACCTGGAAGAGCTTTGGCACAGACCGGCTCGGACAGCTGGGAAGATTTTCCGACACCGCTTGCATTGACAGCACGAACTTTGAACACGTACGTTTCACCTTCCTCCAGACCAGTCACCTGCAGGAAACCATGGAAACATCTTTACATGTACACTGTGACACGACTATTACAGATCAAAGCCTAAAGTCAAGTTTCTAATTCAAACTTTCAATAAAGAATAAATCTTTAAGTCAGTTTCCATCGCTATCAAAACTTCTTATGGCCAAACGGTACAATTTCTGTGTAACAGTCGGTCTCCTACCTGCAGGTAACGGTGGCTCACAGCTTCCTGATTCAGGGTAACAAAATCGGATGAGCCCTTCTTGGCCATGTCCACCAAATATCCAGTGACTGCACTCGCTCCGGTGTAGACTGGAGCCTTCCACAGGATGACCAGGGACTGACTTCTGACCTCACTGAAGCTCAGGTCGTAGGCTGGGCCTGGAGGTAAGATAAAATAAAAAAACTATGAGCAGGACCAAAACAGAAAAGAAGTCCTGTCTGTAGTTTGGCTGCATATTGTGGTGAGAGAAACAGGTATGTCATGTAACATAAACATTCAGGTGATTTTCTTGTTTTGACTTCAGTTGAAGGTTGAAGGTGATCCTTGTGCTTATAAAAAGCTTTTCAAAGCCTTTGTGTGTCACCTAAAAACGACAAGAAAATGCCTGGTCGTCTAAGAACAAAAAGCTCTTTTCTGTAAGTTCATTGAAAAACGACATTTCAGAGATGTTTATTGGCTCCACTCGTGTTTTGTGCTGATGACAGCCAAAGAATCCTGTTCCCTGAATGTAATCAGAACATTATCATCATCTTCTTTCAGCAGCTAGCATCGACATATCTCCAATACTTCTCATGTTTGTCTCTGACATAAAAAACAAAGTCACATTTTCACAATAAAGTCAAGTAAACCAGCTAATCCGAACAGAACAGAAATACCAATTCATTAAAGAGATAATTATTCACCCCATTAATTGCTACAGTCACAAAAACAGTTCTTTGTCATACTCTGGTTTAGTTTATCAATGAAATGTGACACTGGTGGCTCGCTTGAGTCAAGTCACAGTCAAGTTGAAAATGTAACAAAAGGAGGCACATAGGCTTTAAATCCTTTGAAAATCAACCATTGTTATTGATCAGTCAACCCCCTGCATATTAAATGTGCAACGGGACAGTTAAACCTTACTTATTGCACATTTAACAAACTTAATAAGTTTAAAAAGACCCAAAAGAGCACTCAATGCCATATTTATTGGTCAAAAGAAAGAGCCACTCTAGTGTGTGGTTTTTTGTTTGTTGTCAAAGTTAAAATCTTCATTTCGCCTGCAGTATCGAACAGCCTGGACAGAGAGCTGTCAGTATATCATATCATTTGAGAAGCAGTGATGGTTCTCCTACCTGGCTCTTCCATGGTCCAAGCTTCACATTTCATCGGGGCGCTGGGAGCTGAGGGAACGCCGACACCGGCCAGGTTAGCGGCCTGGACCTTGAACTCGTAGAAGGTTCCCTCCGTCAGATTGTCAATCTGAAGATATAGAGAGAGCAGAGTGAGGTGATTTTTAGATTTAATGAATAACTGGTCAGATCATCCCTGAATCTAAAGGTCTGTCAGGGATGTTTCTTTATCTCTGGTGCAGTTTTTTTCTCTGAGTTTTTTCAGTCCATAAGCAAGAAGTTTCCAAAACAAACGTACATCTATTAGTTTTCTTATTGTTATTCTTATTGTGTCTGATTGTTGCCACTCACAGTGCAGACTCTCTCTGTGACGGCCGTCAGGTTGACCTCCCTCCACACCAAAGTGTCGGCGTCTCGCTTGTCGATGTAGTAAGCGTTGACCTTGGAGCCGCCGCAGTGTTTGGGACTCTTCCAGGCCACAGTCATGGAGGAGCCGTCACAGCTCAGCATGGTGATGCCAAAGGGGGCGCTGGGAGTTGCTGAATCACACATAATATTTAATGTTTAATCAGCATTTTACAGTAGATACTTCACTGGTACCCTTATACAGAGATGTAATAAGCATCTTAATGAGAAAATACATCCGTGTTGGATTATTTCAGTTAAGTGTGAGCTTTGTGGGCCCTTCGTGCATTTGTTTGACCTACCACAACACCACAGTGTAATTCAAAAACACATCTGACAAAGTTTTTATCAAGTGTACTGAATAACTGTACAGTAGTTTTACATGGTACGAGAAGATTTTGTGATTTTTCTTGCACCAAGCAGTGCATTTTGTTTCTGCTGTGTACGGTGACATTGGAAATACGCAGTTCTGTGAACAAAACACATAATGCACAGTGAGAGTGGACAAAGTGGGAGCAGTGGGTAAGTCAGGTGGGAGAAAATGAACATAACTATCTCATACATACCATATTCCACCCCTTTTCCTGGACAGAATGATGAAATGAGCCACACTGAACATCAAACTGAACATCAACTTTGATCATGTTTCTGACACTGTGGTAATTTTATCACCTCTTGTTCTCAGTTACATATTTACCAATGTACTCACCTGTTCCTTTTCAAACAGTTTTTACCATTTTCTATAGAACCTATCAGCTTTATTAGCATTTTAAAGCACTTTTATTTTAGCTTGACGGCTATATAAACAGAGTTTATTATAAATGCGATGTTGCTCTCACCGAGGGCTGGCTCCACAGCGATGGGAGAGGACTCCTGAGACTCGTCACTGAGGCCAAACACGTTGACGGCTTGCACACGAAACACGTAGGTCTCCCCTGGGATCAGGCCGTGGACCACAAACCTGAGACGCACACACACATTTCATTTTCATTACATACAATTAAAGGTTGCTGCCATTACATCCAGTACAACAACTTAAAGGGTTAATCTGCTATTTTCTTCATTAATGAGGATTCGGGACCTTGAAAAGCGCTGACTAAAGCGTCTTTGTGACTTTATTCTTGTGTCTGCATATGCTATTACAAATGAGTACCATGCAAGAAAAATCCACCCAAGCATTTATCACCAGAGTGTTATAAACTTATCAAGTCGGAGAAGTAAAGAACCTCCAGAGAGATATTATAAAGGCTCCTTAGGATTCATGGGTGCAACGTTGAGGTAAATAAATTTACAGGTGGAGTGGTTTGTCTAAAAATTGATGATGACGGGGGTATTAGCTTGTGCCACACTCCTCGTTGTTATAATTAAATACTTTTTGCTCAACCTGCTGAGCTGCAAAGAATGTAAAAGCTTTGTCAACACAGCACAATAAACACTACAGTATTAGATTAGAGCACAGACACAAATGAGTTGACTGCAAAAACAGTATAGGAGTAAAAGTCACTGTACCTGTGTGAGATAGGAAGAATATTTGTATGACAGAAAGATATCTAAATTTAATATTTGAGGATAAACACCTTGAGGGGGGTCCTAAAACCTCTCTGACTTTTGAATCACAGCAGGACTCTGTTAGTCCTGAACACTTACCTGTTGTGTTTGAAGGGCTTGTGGTTACACGGGAACCACTCCTTGGATCCGACAACACGGCCGTCGATGTAGTATCCCATGAGGTTTTTCAGATGTTTGGGAGACTCCCACTGAACAAACACAGAGGACTTGGTGTTTCTGGTGGCAACAACCTGACCGGGAGCAGAGGGGACGCCTGTTCGGGGGGAAGAGAAGTTATTATTAAATACTAGTGATGATATTTTTATCAGTAATTAATATTAATGGTTTCATTTAGAGGTATGTGTTTTGCCTTCAGTTTATGTGCTAAAAAATGGATCAGCATTTAAGAATTACATTTCGAAATTCTACGTAGATGCACAAAAAAACAAATTTCAACATCAAGACAACAACGAGATACAGTATATGCAGATATGTACCAAAGGAAGGACCAAGGGAGTTGATTTACCACATCAGGATGATTCAGACAGCGTCAGATGAGCTGTCAATCACTGGAATTTATTACCTGACTTTTTCAAACACTTCACCACCTCCCATCCATATGCTTTTCACGGAAAACAGAAATACTAATAATTATCTGTATTCTAATATTACTTACTGCAGGTCTGATCTGCACATTTTGTGTCCTCCACATTCTGTACTGTAGGTTACAATATGAATGCCACTTGTAAGACATGCAATACTCATAAAGGTGTGTCCTCGTGGTGTTTTCAATGAAACGTGAGCAGTCATTGTACGTTACGCGAGCAAACACAGCGTGAGATTTGCAGGGTTCCTACACATTTTCCATTTCAAAATTCCATACTTTTCCAGACTCAAATTTCCAGACTTCTCTGTAGATTTTTCAGACTGTATCTGACATCCGAGTACAAATAGCTAGATGTTAGGTAAATAAATTGTTTTAAAATCCAACTGTTAACAGGTATGTTACATTCTGACTATGTATGCTATTATGTTGCCAAATAATTGCCAGAAGATTGTAGCTAGGTGCTGCAGCTCATACAAATCAAACCCACTGTGGCCATTCAGTCCACACTCCTACGCAGAAAGTTGGACGACGTTCGACTGTCAAACATCTCTGCCCAAAGAGGAGGTAAACTAACCGGTGCTCCCTATACTCGTATTATTTTCCCTTAACATGTTGAATAAATAATATTGTATTACTGTTCTCCCCATATTTTTTGTCTCTTTTATAAATAAGAGCCGAAAATGAGTTGAAAAAAGTTAAATAGTTTAATTTTCACGGCTTTATGTGCAGCCTTGTTTATTCTCTGTGTCCATGGAAATGATGGATGGACGATGATGAACGCAGCCATGAAGGAATGGTTTCCTTACGCAGAAAAGATAGTCTGTTTACTTTTCTGATAACTACATCGCCGCATAACTCATAAATGTTCAGACAAGCGTAATATTTGGTTATTTGTGATGCTATGTTTATATGCAATTCAAAGATATTGCTGCATTTTCTTTCAAACTAATTTGGTTGTGGATGTCCGGATGTGGTACAGTTATAAGGCACTTGGGGCAGAGCTATTTTGCAGGCTGTGACGTTCAGGCGTAGAGGCAGCTCTGTGTAGGAGTGTGCGCTCAGTCGCACGCCATACTTCTTGCCTTGCTTTCGACGACATCAAACTCACTCTGGCCCGCGCGCTCTCACACAGTGGTAAACATTTTGGCTGCGCTGGCTGCCTGCTCCAAACGCCATGAAAAACACTCTGCTTGAATGTTCAATTTATTTTTAGAAATTATGAATTTTATATTTTAGAAAACAGAAAAGGGGCAAAAGTCTGGAAACAAATATTTTTCCATACTCTTTTCTTTTTTCCATACTTACCCAGACCTGGAAATTACTAAAATCAAATTCCATACTTTTCCATACTGCGTAGGAACCCTGGATTTGGGTCTGTGAAACTGGTTTGGTGGCGGCTGGTTGAAATGACGAAACAACAGCGTGAAGTTAGAGGAGATTTGACTTGAGGGATGTGACTGAGATTTGATAAAGGAGAGGTTTAGCTGGGCCTCCCTCCCCTTTTTTTGGTTATAAACAAATATATGAATTTTTTTACATATACTGTATTTGGCATATAATAAATAGAAAACAATTCACCTAGAGATACAAGCTGACAGCATCAGACCTAAAGTAGAAAATGCACCAGAGTTACTACTAAAAAGTAACTAAAATTTATTGCACTGTTCTACATGATAAAGCCTGCCCATCTGGTTCTATAGAGTTTAAATAGGCCACAATACATTATTATTATTATATAATCTTTCCTCTGCCCATCACTCATGGTTATAACACACACACACACAGTGGAAAAGTGAACTAATTTGTGGCGTTACAACAGTGTGAAACAGTGCTTTAAAAAGGTGTTTCCATTAAACTGTACATACCAACCGGTAGCTCAGTACCTGGAACATACAGTCATTCGCTTTTAGCAAAAGGTCAATTTGCAGATACATTTGCATGTCTGCAGTTCAGAATGTCTGTGGTGTTCATACAAATACAGAAATGCTGTTTTAGAGGCCTTTCCACCTTAAAAAGAACTAAATTCCTGGTGAAATCATGGGCTGTATGGGGAGACACAGAATATCTACAAGTGCAGGACATAAAAATTGGCAAATGTAAAGATTCACTCCCTTATTTTGCTAAATTTTTCAAAAGAAACCCAAAATAAAACCCAAAACATCAACATCTTCCCAGCTCACTGTAGATTTTTTTCCTTAAATATGGATTTTGTTTCATAGTCAACATATTTTGTTGTGAAGAAATAGCTAACTACCACAAATAACCCACAATATTTGAAAAGGTTTTATTTGGTTTACAGACTAAAATCAAATCAAAAAGATGCATCTGCCATCATTTTTCAATTTCCTCCTTCTATCAAAGTTTGCTTTGAATTGTTTATAGCCACACAAAAATGCTTAATCCTAACGGGTATTGATGGGAAGCCCAGGGTCGCATAGTTTATTCAGCACAGAGTGTCTCTTTTTAAAATAAAATCTTCATTAGACACTTCAAAGTGTCCTTTTCTCTATAACATTTCATTGCACCCAATTTTTTCCTCTCCATGTGTATTAAAATACTGACACAAGACGGAAAACATAAAAATGGCTTCACTCAAGACTCTTATCCGTGCTGCTTTTGACCGTCATCACAGTTACATACCAAGTAAAATTCCTTGCATGTGAAAACCTACTTGGCAATAAAACTGATTCTGATTCAACAGTGAGATACAAGAGAAATTTAGGATTTGTGCGCTCCATTGGGCACTATAAAACAATTAGGGAGTGTATCATTAAAGATATTAAAAATTCGACTTATTGGCAGCCTTAAAATAAATAAATAACAATAGAATAGATAAAAATAAAAGATAAAATAATGTTTGTGTGTAAAGTCAGTACACTGGTCCCGGCCCTTACCATCCTCATCGACCTTTTGGATGGGCTCGGAGGGCGCTGAGGCCTCGCTGGAACCGTACAAGTTGACCGAATACACTCGGAACTGGTACTTTTGCCCGTCTTGCAAATCAAAAACCGGGTAACGAGGGGAGTGCAGTTTGACTGCTGTGTTGATCCGCTGCCATGCTCCAGTGCCTGCTAAGCACTGTGGGAGAGTCGGGGAGGGGGGACATGAGAAGGTACAGCCATCTGCGATACAACCTCATCAATGTAGCACAAACACAAAGAGGAGCTTCCAGGGTAGAGATGGTGTGTTTTCGCATAGTTGGGGCTCAATTTAGTTCTAATTTGGCAATACCAGACTAAAGTCAATCATTGATATGCAAATCTGAAATATCAAAGTGTATGTGTGTGTGCGTGTGATCACCATTATGTTACAGAGAATCTGCTATTTTTGGGCAGCGACTAGAGCCCGAACAAGGCAGGAGTTCTGGGGCCAATACCATTTATTTTTGGCAAAGGATTCCTAAAACTTGACTGGACTTAAAGAGTTGTGACAAGGATATACAAGGAGAAATGAACAAAAACACAACAGCACATTTCACTAGAAAATTAAATTATTATAAAGAAAAACTATAAATAAAAACAAATACGACAAAAATACATTAAATGTGAACTAAAAATAAGGGTAAAACTATACACTACATGAAATGTTTGCATATCCGCCAGCATTTATGCAGATACTACTATATCTATATCAATACTGACTGGTAATATTGGTCTTGATAACATATCATCAATATATCATTAGGTCTCTTCTATGTACCTAATTATCTAAATTTCTAGCACATGGATTGTCATTTTTCTATGTGAAATGTAATACGTGAAGAGACCTTCATAAGGATTTTTTTTGGCTATGTTCGGATTTTGCATTAACTGCATATAGGTGGAGCCCCAACAATGCAAATGATACAGGGTGCGTTTTTAGTGCTTTCATGTTCATCTGCTTGGAATATTACAGAAGCATAAAAAACACATGTAACCTCTTAAACTCTGCTGGACTCACAGTAAATCTTTACGGACTCGTGTTGTGTAGCAAAAGCACTTCTTTTAAGTGAAGATCTCAAAAAGTTCAATGTATCAGGATGAACTCTGGGGAAATGTGTGTGTAAAATGATGCATAAGACATCAATAATATTTCCATTTGGTATAATGGTGCAAATGGTGCAACCATAGAAATATATGTAATTTTGGGTTTGAAAGTTTTACTCAAAATGAACATCATATGGCGTCACTGGGGTGTTCGGACAAGCAGAACTGCATGTGATGCTGTCATGCAGTTTGGGAAAAAGATAAATTAAAAGAAATACTAATTCAAACAAACTTAAGGGGACACTGAAAGGGATAATCCTGAATTTAAGAGGTTAATGCCTTCTTTACCTTTCACTACAGTACAGAGCTTAACAGTGGGCTACATTGATGGAAATGGATGGCCAAAGGTGAAGCGACACACACCTTCTCGATGACGTACCACAGTGGAGCTCGTCCGCGGGGGCTGGGAGGCTTCCAGCTCAGCACAACATACGATTTGAAAATCTCGGATGCGTGCACGTCTGTGGGCTCCCCCGGGATAGTTACATAGCCTAGATTGGGAGTGAACGGTGTTGAGGCCTAAAGTACATACAGGAGTGCCGGCTGCAGAAGTCCCACATTATGAATTTTTTGAACTGAATGTTGTGAAGCGTTTTTAATAGTGTATTTCATAATATTATATTAATAAATTGAGTTGTATTAAACAGGGTACAACTGAATGCATTTAAAAACTACTCTCTGATTGGTTGACAGCAGCATCTTAATTCAAATAAGAAGCTGAAGTCTTGTCCTCTTATAAGCTCACTTGTGCTCTACTACTGTAGCGTCACCCAGATAATGTATTCTCTTATACAGGGTGTCTTCTGCTGGTTTTTCGAAAAAGCTGAACAGTTAATATTTTGGTCATTATTATATTCTACTGCTGTACTGGCTGGTAAAATTTGTCCACGGCATTTAACAAAGATAAAATTATAGTTTTGTTAGCATTCAACAAAAGCGACATATCCAGTGCCATAGAAGAGCGGTCAAAGCCTTATGTTGCGTGCTAACAAAACAAATCACTTTTTATCTTCGTAAAAATTGCGTGTTCAAATCTTAGTAGCTGGTAGAGACGTAGATACTCATTTAGCTCAGAATATGGACAGGTAGCATCAGTGTCATGTTTCAGCTTTTTAAAAAGAAACGTGAAAGAGTAAACCTGAAATGAAAAAATGAAAAAAACCCTCAATCCTACAGGCACAGTTATATACAGAGTCCCTAAAGTTGTACAATAGTTGGATACGTTGCAAAATGTGGGACTTCTACAATAGCCTCATGTGTAAAATGATACCAACGCGTTAGTTTTTGTGTTAAAGGTTTGCTTTAAAATAGAGAAGGAAATACTCGACACACTTCAGAGTAGGAAGAAAACTCTTTAAGTGGTTTAATTGGGAAGGAAAAGGAAAAATTCAGTTGATTAAAGCGTGAATAGAAGAGTTGGAGTTAGATCAAAGATGGCACCACAACAATTAGGACGGGAGGAGACGGGAAAATGGTTTGTTCTGTTTAGTATTAAAAATCAACAAGTTCGAGCAGATGTTAGGGCTATTTTTAATTCTGAAAATGTACACCAGAGGGATGTGTTTATAGGTCGTTTTGTTCTGTAAAAGCTTCATGTTTTCATTTTAACTTCTGAGAGAATCTCGCCTGGTGTCAGTGAGTAGAAATGTTTACTGACATATAATAAAGAGGTATATAGGTTATGTTTATGTGATGCACTGCAACAAGCCTCGGTGATCGGCTATGAGGACGTTGATGGGACGTTAAGGTGAATAAAAATGGGAATAACTGCATTTTTATTTACAGTACAACTCCCCTTTTAAAATGTTTGAATGTAATGTTATCACGATGGTGCTGACGAAGTTTGGAAGGAGGGACAGGTGTTAGTATTTATTTTGTTTGTGTGAGATTACGATGAAGTGGTTTAAATGATTAAAAGCAGATCACTGAACCCAGATCGGTCTTTGTTTACTACTGTACCTTCCAGATCATCATCCTTGATCACTATGTCGTATTTTCCTTCGATTTTAATCACTGTTGTAGGAAACGACAACAGCAGGCCTGTTAGGAAACAGTCGTATCCCGCCGGTTTGTATTTTGTATTTACCTTCCTCGGTACCTTGCAGCCTCTCGCTCTCTGCAGCGTCGAGGGCGGTCACTTTGTCAGACTTGCGGGACGCCCTGCTGATGCCGGCGCTGTTCACGGCTCTGACACGGAAGTGGTAGGAGTGGCCCAGGCTCAGGCCGTGCACCGGGTATTTACAGACCTTCACCGGGGCATCGTTGCACTGGACCCAGGTGTCGCTGCCAGCTTCACACCTACACCCCGGACCGGGAGATGACATCATCAGTATAATAACATCATCTCATTTTCATGTCCCAACATTTACTAAATACACTGTGTAAAGAAAAGATCAAAACTGACCAGACGTCACTATTTTTCTTGAAGCATATAGAGCACATTTAGGGTAAATTAACTTTTCATGATTCCAACTCTATATATAATAATAATAATAATAATAATAATAATCTTAAATAAACACAAGGCAACACATTAAAAACCAACAATAACAAAGTGAATGGAAACATTTACAGGCAAATAAAAGACATTAAACTTTGATGTTTTTTAGTTAAAGCTGTGTTAATTGTTTCTTTTTTTGGCCACTTCGGTGTAAAAAGCTTCACAACAAGCCAAGAACAAAAACTGAGATAAAATCACCAAACAAAGCAGCGAGTAAGGCTGCAACTGATGATCATTATTATCACTTCGATTAATCGTTTAGTCTATTAAATATCCAAATATGTTTTGTCCGACCAACAGTCCAAAACTCAAAAATATCAGTTTATAGTGATACAAAACAGAGAAAAGCAGAAAATCCTCACATTGGAGAAGCGACAACCAGAGAATATTTGATAGTTTTGCTTAATTACATGATTAATCCATTATCAAATTTGTTGTTGATTCTGTTGATCAACTGATCGATTAACCAACAAATCGTTTCATCTAGAAGTGAGACTGAACCATTCAGTAAATGCGTCATAAGACGAAAACTAAGAGCTAAAAGAGGTTAAAAGGCTCCATGGAGCTGCAGAGTTGGTGATAATTCTCTGTTGGGTTGTCACTATGAACAACTCCTTTCACATAACACTTCATTTGATCCATAGTTAATACAAAAAATATTGATTAGTGCTGCTTTAAATAAATACTATGACATCATATCACACTTTTAATAATTTCCTTGGCATTAAGTGCAGTGTAAAATTTGACTGTATTCATGTTAGTGTGCCAACTCTGTGCTATAAAAAGAAGGCCTGAAGAGTTTTCAGGGTGCAGACTGACCGATCCACAAAGTATCCGGTGATTGGCGCCTCATTGACGGTGTTGGGGGGTTTCCAGGCAACCAGGACGTAGTCCGAGTTGATGTCATATGCCTTTACGCTCATTGGTGCACCAGGGGCTCCGGCCGCAGAGGGGGCGGCGTCTAGGGAGCAAGGAAATAAGGACGTAAGGTAGGAAGGGAAGAAGGAGGGGTAACAGAAGACAGAAAGAGGGATACAGATAGAAAGACGAGACCAATACTCAACTTGGAATAATAAGAAACAAGAATTGACAAGAGTCAGGTGCATACGACACATATGGCCATCCAACTATGACCACTGCAATACACCAACATTATTAAAATCAATACCCCCCCGCCCTCCTCATCCTCTGTTCATATCCCTGTCGTTTAGTGCTGTTCACAAAGAAACGCAGCTTTAAAGAGGTGAAGAAAATGTTTTAAGGTAAAATTAAGAAGGAATTACTCATAACTGGGCTTCCTTGTATTTATTTTCTTGTGTGATATGTTGT
This sequence comes from Oplegnathus fasciatus, assembly GCA_003416845.1. Taxonomy (NCBI): domain Eukaryota; kingdom Metazoa; phylum Chordata; class Actinopteri; order Centrarchiformes; family Oplegnathidae; genus Oplegnathus; species Oplegnathus fasciatus. The sequence continues at coordinate 106,799 of NTHP01000493.1, read as the reverse complement.
TTTCTTTCTGGGTAGAAAGAACAATAGATTTAAATCTTTTTTAAAAATGTTTTGTTTCGACACACCTGTTTGATGTCGATGTATTTGCATGCGTGCTTGTTGAATATAATAATAATTAAAACCCCTTTCTTTAATTTGAATCAAAATTCAAACTCAAGAGTATTTTATGCTGATTAGCGTGAGAACAGCAGATATCCTGACTGAAACCCTCACTAATTAATGGTTTGCAGACCAGCGACAAAGAAAATAATCCCTCGTTTTGTCAAGTTGAGGCACGTACGGAGATCAGGTTTGGTGGGAACTGTGTGAACTTCAACTGAGTTTATGAGCCTGTACATCAGTAGTTCATGCTGTTCAACTGATATGACATTTGTAAGGGATTGAGATTTGGCTTGAGTCCTGAAACCTTGACTATGTTGAAAAAAAGATAAATATTTAGATAAACCAGTTTATCCATCCAGCTGTCCGTCAACAAAGACACAAAGACTATAAAGAGACCATATCTACATCGTCTTTTAAACGAACCATCTAGATATTTAATGTAGTTATATATATTATTTGCTTGCAATGTCCCTTCTTCCCTTGCTATCTATTCTGAACAAACTGTAGTTCCTGTTTTGTGCTATAATATTTCTTTTTGCAATAAAGCAATGCAGCAGATTTCCAAGAAAATGTGATGATCCAATGACCCAATTTGCTAATCTCTAAGATCAATGTGGTGATGATTTATTGATGTCAAAATGCAGCATGATGGAGAGGGATGTATCCTACCTGAAACGAACAGGTAGGCGCTATGCTCGGCGGTGCCTTCCTTTGTGAAGACGCGAAGGGTGTAGAGACCCTCATCGTCCTTGGCCAGGTGAGGCAGTGTCAGTCGGGCCGCACCTCCACCCACCGACATCTCCACCAGCTTACTTGCTTTAAGCAGTTTATCTGTTAGCAGACAAGATGGAAGACACAGTGAGGAGTGACCAAAACACACAGTTAACACACAACTAGCTGTTTGACTCTGAGGAAGCTACGGAGAGAAATGTATTAATAAATAGATAAATAGAGTAATACAGAGCAGGACATCAACTCTACACCTGAACGAAGGAATGAACGTATGTCTTACCGTCTCTGTACCACTGGGCGAGGGGTGGTAGGTTGGGGAGGTCGGGGATGACCACCATGCTACACACCAGACTGATGGAGCCGCCCTCCACGCCAAAGGTCACTGAGAACCGATCGAGCAGGGTGACCTCCAGCTTACTGGCATGGATCTCAGTCAGATGGGGCACTGGGCAAGAAGTGAAACATCACTGTTAATAATCATTAACATTTCTTGACATATTCATTGAAACACAGTCTATTTGGGTTGCGTGGACATATATATAGTAAGACCAGAATGATGAAGCAGGAATGTCAAATATGGATGTAAACTTGGTTGTTTCTGCATTTTCTGTATTCCAATCTTAAAGTAAGATACCTTTAAACCCAGCCAAGAATACTCTAATCAATGGGTTTGTGTTTTAAAGGAAAATAATTACAATTTGATTTAACAGTGCATAAAAAGTTGTAAAAAACACCTATAAAAGTACATTTAGGGATTTAGACATTTCTAAACTGTTAGAAACAGTTGTCTTACACAGGTGGTTCTCATAATGTGGTCCAGGAAGCACAAGAGATCATTTAGAGGGTCCCATTAGGTCCCCAAGAAAATGTAGAATAATTGCTCTGTCTTGGATGCCACAGGTTTTGATGAAACTCTGATAATCGATTATTGATTTACAGAATTGTACTGACTGATCTACGACAACATTTGCTTGATTTGGACAGTGGATGTTGTAATTTCAAGAAAATAATGATACCAAAAAGGCAGCGCACTGTCAATCACTTATATTCATATCTTCAGAACTTTACCAGTAAAGGACATTTTTAAATCCCAATAAATAACATTTTTATTTCACCTAGCAAAGAAATGAGGACAGGAGTGTTGTTAATTGAGTACAAGTGATCAACAGTGTGCTACCCACCTGTCACTTAAACCTCATCGTGTGCAAAAATAATTAAAGCAATGATTAGTCTAGTCACCTTTTTCTGGCATTTTAAAATTTCACTGATTGGCTAAAGGAGAGCACCATAATACTGCTCGTCCATTTTAACAAAATATGGACTCATAATGAATGTCACTAATGTGTTTCAACATTTTTAATCGCTAACTGGACCAAGAGGATCTCTACTGTCTGTCCTAATCGCTAACACATTTAGCAAAAGTATATGAATGTTTAATTAGATCATTAAGGGCTGAACTATTGACTGTGAGCAGAAGTTCTTCTTGTTTTTGCTTGTTTCTGGACGAGGACAACAGCTTCTTACAATAGTTTCCACTGCTTATCAGACGTCTCACATGCACTGCTATTTCTAGCCAACCCCATGTGGTTAAACTGGTTGTGTCTGGGCCTGATTCCAACCAAAAATTAACCCCGGCCTCCAGCTAGATCCTCGGCTACTGCCCCCCCCCC
>NTHP01000493.1:89982-104051 GCA_003416845.1 Oplegnathus fasciatus | reverse complement strand
CCCCCCCCCTCACCTATACCAAGCTGGCAGGACTCCCCGGCTCCTGCTGCTCCTGTGAAGAAAAGAACATCCTGATTACAGAGAGAAGCATGACAGGTGAATAAAGTCAGAATAGTACAGGGCCAGAAAAAGAGGACGACTTACTCTTCACAGTAACTGTAGCCTTGCTGGTAGCCGTGCCATGCTGGTTGGTGGCCACAGCACTGTACTCAGCAGTATCTCTCACAACACACCTGCAAGACCAGACAGCATGTAAACATGTTATATAATTAAATATATATCCAAAGAATTCCATATTTCATAAATGTGAAATATTTGTACGTTCAGTATTTAAATATCATATCATAGTTACATACAATAGACACAAATGAAGATATCAAATGTTTATAGAAACTAAGTCCAAAACTGACATCTAAAATATTTTGATTTGACGGAGTGCCGCATCCTTAAACATTCAGTCTTTGGTTTCAATATTTTTCTCTGTGTTAACATCACATAATATATAACTAGTTACAATGAAGAGTTGGATCAAGCCAATAATACAGAGTATACTATATGAGATGATGTTAGACAGGATAGAATTATCTTTTCAACGGGGAAATATACAGGGATAACTTGATTTTAAGAGGCTAAACACTGAAATATGATACAAAGAATTTCTGAACATATACTAAAGTAAATAATAATAGTAAAATGGCTCGTGGGAGCTTCTCCTGCGTTCCAACTGATTCATACCTTTTGTCTGATTAACTGTCTGTATTCCAGTAAGTGTTCATAAAGACATATTCTACTGTTGAAAATAGGTCAAATGCGTAGGTTTTGTTTTAGCAGTGGGGAATGCACAATGAAATAATGGATTCTTAAAAATATACAAAAAAAAAAAGAAATCATGTACTACTACTACAAATACTACTTTGTGCATTTAAATACATTTTTTTCAACCTAGCAACAACATATTATCATTGATGGAGAGCTTAAGTACTTCATGACTGGTAATGTTGTATTTGCATCTCACTAAAGGGAGCACAGTCTTTTACTGGCTTGTCTTTGACTGATGTTTAACTGCGGTGTCTTTTAGGAGTCTATTATAATAATTTATTATAATTACACAGTGTCTCCTGTAAATCAAAAGTGAGTCCCAGCACTAATCAGAGGTAGGCAGTCAGTAATGTGGCCTGAGAGGTAAAACCCAGGGGGAAAAAACCTGCTCACGCTGCTGTTATAGAGTTAGAACATGTCCCTTCATTCCTAATTGACATTTTGTGATACAATGGGTGGCATGTCAGCATTTAACTTGACAGACAAAAAGGATTTGAGTGAGAGAGGAACAACCAGCTGAAAATTGAGCCCATCTTAAAGTCTTGGCACCGTAATACAAGTCAAACATTAGTACATGGAGCAGTTAAGCTCTTTCTTTCCTCAACAACACGTCGGTGGCTCTTCAAGGGCAGCTGTAAACTCGCATAAGACATCATGCTCTGCCTCTTTTGAAAAAATGATCTCACACATTGGGAGGGCACTGAAAAGAAGTTGTACCAAGGCAGTGGCGCCCTTGTGGCAGCGATTGAGGAGGAGTCTGAGGGTGAGAATAGAAAGAAGAAATGTGACCTTCACGCCGGACCAAACTATTTTAAAAGACGATCCATTTTCTCAGCTGTGGGGGACATAAACTGAGTCTATGTTCTTCTTCTAATAGGGCTTTTCACTTGGAAAATTCTTAATATTTACAAAGTTAGGGACATAAACGACAGTCTCTTCGCTGACCTTGCAATGCAATGACGGATAACCGGAGATATTCAATGCCTCGGAGAGAAAGAAGGAGAGAGAGAGAGAGACAGCAGTGGGAGGAATTCATGGCTCGAATGACGCAAAGGTCAGCACTTTGACACGAACAGCTGAGGAGTCTTGAAGATGACGAACACGGCAGCCGGCCGGGCCCTAGCTCTCAAACAGCCTGCCCTCTCCCTCTCTAGCCACCATGCTTTTAATTTTTGACACTAAAAAGGAAGGTAAATGAAGGCTAAAATATTAAATATTAAAGGTAAAGAGTCACAGAGATGATTTTTTTGCAATAGTTAACTCTAAACCCCTTCCGCTCTTTTGCTTTCCATCTTGTACCACAAGTTCGTCTATATTTTACAAATTTCAACACTACAATAAATTCTGTACTTTTTGTGTACTGTACAGCTGTACAACACAAGGTCGCATGTTGCTTGTCTCTCAAATGGCATAGAGAGGTACAAACAATGTTTGAGTTTCAAATGGTCTCTTCCTTTGTGTGGATATGGTTTCTTGCAAGTGTACAGTATGATATCATCTTATTTGTTGCAGCGTGTGGTAGGCAGATAAGATGGGTCATTTTTACAGTAAACTGGGAAAGTTTAACTTTTTCAAAAAAGATTTTACAATATTATTGGAGTGTGAAGTGTTTCTTTTTTTTATACTTTTACATATTCTTCTGACTTGTGATATCAGGATTCTCTCATTTAAAACCAAATCTTATTCAGCTATTAATACAGCAAAACTGCAACCAGTCACGGTGATGATGATGATTGTTTGAAAGAGAAGTTAGTACTGTTATATTGTTGGAAACTCTTCAAATCAAACGACTGCCATGTGTGATGTTTTTAAGAAAATTCAGTTTGTTCTCTGCAGAGTCGTGTTTGTCGTACCTGCTAATGATCAAACTGTGGACTCCATACTTGCTTTCAATCTTGTACTTTCCTGGGGCGCTCAGTGGGTCGACTGGCACACCTCCTTTATACCTGCACACAGTTAGCGGTCAGTGATCTGTTCACACCTACATGCTCTCACTTTAAACTGGTAAAATCAGTACGGGTATGGGGATACATGAATCACTGATCAACCATCCAACAATGAAGCGACATGCGTTGTGTACGTAAATAGCAGCAGATATTTACAAGGTGATGGCTACTGGGAGGGCGTGCTATACATTGTAGACTGGTATTAAAGGGATTAAAGGAATGCTAACAATGCTAACAGACCTTTCCAGTGTAGATCAAAGGATCAATGCTGTATTTCTTCCAAACATGAAACAACTAAACTAGTCCTTAAAATATCAATATATAAATTTCTACCAAAATGAGGCACAAACTTAAAAAAAATGAGGAACACATAAAAACATAATAATGGCTGTAACTCGTCTTGTATATGCAAGATGCTCTGTTGTTTAAATATTTTAAAAAATGTAAGAAGTATCATCAGTACAGCTTTTATAAACTGAGTGCTACCACTTCATGATTAGACCTGGACGCTGTAAGCTTAAATAGCACATCCTTTAAATATTTAAATGTGGTTTAGCTTATTCTGACGTGAAAAAAGAGGTCAAATCTAGAACCCACTCCCGTGAGATGGGAATATTCTGACCATTTGACAATGGGCCTTGGGGTTCCCTGCACAGTGCAGAACAGTTTCACAGGAGTCTTCTCCCACACGGTGTGGGGCCTCAGGGCAACCAGGAAGTCCGGCATCTTGGGGATTTCCTCCAACAAATCCACCCTCTTGGCCATCATGCCCTGAACCTGGAGAGCGTAAACTGCATCAAGTGAATGTATATAGCACAGGACAGTGACATATTTTTTCTACACTGTTCTCCATCATGTTATATTGTATACTGTAAAAGGTTAAAGAACGGCTTTTCGTGTTTTTGGGGTGTTTATCATGCTTGGCAAACACACAGGCCGATTGTTTCTATGAAAAGAAGACATCATTATAAACCCCTCAATGCCAACATGCTGTCACCATCAACATTTCCCAGCTGACTTCACCATCAACGAATCTGCAGCAAGATGAGGCCGACAAGACATTCCTTTATATGGCACCATTCATTATTAATATACAATAATTAATATATTGTTTTTACTGTATTTAGATCTATGACAATAATAGACGCATTCCAGACTCTACTATTGAGAAATGTTCATCATATTTGTCAGGGCTTGCCTGTCTGTTTGACAATGCTAATGACATCTACTTTCATCACTACGTTCAGGTTACCTGGTCAGTTCATCGCATTTTCACTACATACCAACAATGAGGTTAATCAACTCCATAATCAGGACACTAGAGGCTTGATCATCAAAGCTATATGTTGATTATGCAAAAAAAGCAAATTAAAGGAAACATAAAAATGCAGTCAAACCTAAAAACAAATAAAGATGTAAAAATGTCAACATTAACAGAAAAAAATATTATAGGGATGCTTTTGAAGGTGGTCAAAGTTTGGGTGCATCTCAGATCCACCGGTAGTTTATTCTACAGACACAGGAAATAACTAAATAGCAGAAATGCAGCTTCAGTCTTAATTCCCACGCTATGAGCAGCAAGCAACCAGTTCAAGATGACCTGAGAGGTCAATAACCAACAGTACAAACATGTCAAAGATCTACTGTATCCTGCTGTAAATCTACAGTATCCAGTGATTTATGATACTATACGATGAATCATCTACTTTTTTAGTCTTTCTTAAAGTTCTAGCTGCAGCAGTTTGAATGAGCTGCAGTTTTTTATTGGGGAGAACAATCAATCGCTTATTTTGGAATGCACTAGTAGCCAATACAGTTATCTCAATGTTGTGCCTGTTGAACTGGAGAACATTTTGACATATCCAACCATTAATCTGATCAGTGTATTGATGCAGCGTATCAACAACACCAGGTGGTCTGTAAAAGATAAATGTACAGCTGAGTGTAATAAGCATAAATGTGATATGAAATGTTGGATGCTGTGGGATTGGCTCCTTACCTCTCTCTGGATAGCGAGGCTGTCCACTTGGGCCTTGGTGGCCATCCTTATCCTGTGGAGCTCCTCCTGAATAACCGTCAGTCCTTTCCCAACATTCGTGGTCACTCGCTGGTACTCCTCTGTCCCCTCAGCAGTCCTGCCGACACACAACTTAAATTGACCCACCGCTAAACTAGGAACCAACTATATACATGTGATTAAAGATTTTAGTGTCACTGGGAGTCAACCACAAGTTAGACTTTTAGGTAACCTTACACAGACTTCATAGCGAATACGTCCTGAAACATTAAAACACAAACTTTCTTAAATAGTTTTTTTTTTTCTTTAATGACCACTAAAATAATTCCTCTCGAGCCCTTCCATGTCATCTCCATCTCACAATTAAAAGTGAAGTAGTAACTAAACTTGGAGGCAGAACTGGAAGAATACAGTATATCTGCAGATTAGATTCAAGCGCTGGGGATTTTTTTATGATTATTTTCAATTAACTAACTAACTTGAGTCTGATGAAGAGCAGTTGTGCTCGAAACGTCACCTAGGTGCAATTAATTAATTAGTCAACACTGGAGCCCAGCAGTGTGGAGCCCTTTATTTGTTTGTTTATTTTCAATTAACTGTCAGAAATATCATCAAACAACAACTGATATTCTCTATATTGAGCCACGATATTTGCCAGAATCACTTTCGTGTATTTTGTCAGTGGTACCAACTGATACAGCAGTAGTGAGAGTTTTACATTTTTATCATTGATCACTGATAAACTGTTTCCATCAGCCCAACAAAGTTAATTTAAAACATCTCACAGACAGCTGCCTCACTAATATGAGCTCTTCAACTCCTTAATCAACACTTTATACAATATCTAATAATCATCACTGAAAAATGAACAACTAGTAACGCTGAAGAAATGTGCTGTCTTGACTGGGGTCAGCTAGTAGAGACTGTAGTTCAGTATTACCTTACAAGAAAATAGCCTAAAATAGCCTGACATATGACAGCAGCCAATGGGAACTCACCTCTGCCGGAACACCGGTATGGTATACGCTGGTTCCGCCATAGCCTCTGTGGCCTGGGCCTGCACCTGGCTCACCAATTTAGAGCTTGATTTCCTGTTGGGAGGAGGTCCGTCATTATAAAACAGGCATTGAAAGGAAATCCCAGCATAATGGACTTTTAGGGTTTTAGTTTTGCAGAAGTGGTCGCTGTTCTAAAATCTCCCAAGATCCACATGAGATTTTTGAGTTTGAAGTAATCATACAGACAAAATGGTGCCAAATTCTCACAAATGAAGGCCTCCGTATCTGTAATGTCATGCTTTAATTTTCTTTAGTTTAATATGGATCGACAGAACAAGGTGCCAACCCATAATAAACTAATTATACCTGTGGTTCCTCCTCTGTACCTGATGACCCATTTCTCTCCTTTGCATTGCAAATATTAATGCAATCCTATACCATCTATCAAGTATCCTTAGAAATCCATGCTTATTACATTAACTTATTTGCTTTACAAAGAGCAAATACTTGGCCAACTTACGCAAAACCTCAAGTTTTGCAGAATAGCAACCTCAAAGTTACATTTTCAAGAATTCCCCTTTATGACAGCTGATATACAGACGTGCTACCACCTCCTCATTGTGCACTTTCATTAGACTGCAGACAAATCGTAAAAAAGCTGACAGTGGTTAGTGGCTGATGCACATGAAGAGAATTTGACCAATGAGCATCAGGGACATGGACTAAGATTTCATCCAAAAACTATTTTTAAAGGATCCATTAAATGGTTGATCAATTTGGCAGAAGTTTACATGTGGTAACAATCAGACACACTCAGCCCTCTGTGCTTTTCTTCAATGACTCTCATGGAAAACTTCCTGAGAAACTTGGTCAGTACTGATATCAGTATCTGCAGCTCTGACCACTGGCCTCAGATGTAGGTCAGGTTCAGGGGAGTGGCATGCGGCTTCTGACATAAGGCAGGGGCTACATGACAACATGGTAGCTTTCTACTGGATGACCCGGTGATCAGGGGTTGGCTTGTAGTGGCTCAGATGTGGGATTTGAGGCAGTTTTATGCTCTGCCCTCATCATTAGTGACGACAAAGCTAGCGCAGCCTTCGACTTGTGTATCAGCTTCAGCGTAACTATGTTGCAGAGCTGGACTCAGAGCCACGTCGGGTGCAATGCTTTTTAAAAGCGTGCTACAGCAATCTAGTAAAAATACATACATGTCTCTCATGACCTGATTAATAACACCAGCCACATGCTGTTGGCAGAAGCTGCAGAGCATCAAAAGCATTAGCATTATCTGTAGCTCTGACCCGGGTCGTACTGTAGCTCCAGAGTTTCTGGACCCCACGGTGAAAAGGGGCTACAGACTCACTGGTGACCATTTTAAAATGTTCCACGACTGCCAACCCACAGCACACGTTTTTGAATACTGCAGCGCATTTTCTGTTGTTTGGTTTTGGCAGGTCTGAATCTTCTCCAAGTTATGCGTCTTCTACATTGGACATGAAATATTTTCAGGTACCTTTGTCAGTGCTTTAGGAACATGTGTCATCTTTCATCTCAAACCAAATCGTTAGAGGAACAAATAGCATCACACAGAGGGATGAGTATGTAATCCCACTGAATACCACTAAGTTAGGTAACATACTCAAAACTGGATCAGCCTCTCATTTTTTCCCAACAAGCATGAACTGAGCTCTCGAACTTTCTCTTGTCGACAATGAAGTTGTTAACTCAGACACTTTGCATTCTCACTCTCTCTAAAAACAGTTGACATTTGTGCCTTGAGTTACAAAGTAATATATGGTCTGTGATCATCACCTTAGGCAACCTAACACACTGATGACTCCAGTAAGAACATTTTCTAGACCAATTTTGCGTCCAGAAGCACAATTATGTAACACCACTAAGTATGCTTTTACAATATTTGCAATTTACAGTCAATTAAAGCTGCCACAGAGGAAAAAACACACAGGTGCTGTTATACAAATATGGCTGTTAATTACTGATGCAACGAAATTACAAAAAACACGATGTATAAATTCAACTGTTATAACTATATATGCTATGTGTATGAAATGTAACCAGTATCTGGCAAAGTTAAATAATAATTTGACATTAGAGTTATGGATGTGGATGTTTTGTAGCAAGAAAAGAAACATGATGTATAAGGCAAAAAGGTCCAACACTGATGAGTTCAACTGTTTTGTGGATGGAGAGTTTGCTGGCTGCTGTTTAGAAGACAGTTTGGACCTGAGTTTTGATTCGCTGCTCATCCAACCTCATGAAACAATCTGAATGTGAGTTTATACAGTCTCAATAATTAAAGACTGGGCACTGTTACAGCCCCCGCACAGCTTTAAATCTGACGTCAGAAGACAAATGGATAGCCAGCTAGGAAGCAGACGCACAGTGTATGCAGCAGGACAATGAAGACGCTCTGTCAGATCTGCCCCTCAGCAGCGGCTCTATGCATGTCTGTTGCTCTACCTGGCGAAGCAGCAGGAGCTGTGCTTTTCAAAGTAGCAGGTGAACTCCACCTTCATACCTTTCTGTCTTTCTTTCTGCTGCTTGACACACACATTTAGTGTGATGATAAGCATAATCAGTTTTCACTTGGCTCACATGCTTCTTCTTATACCAAGGTATGACTTTGGAAGCCATGACTGGAACACTTCAAGGAGACCTGGCAGCAACAGCACCAGGGGGAGGGGAGACCAAACATGTGTTAGCCATGATAACAATGCCAATACAACTCTGTCCTTTGCCGTGATTGTCCCAGCAGCCATTATGAAGTCTTTTAAATGTACAGTATGGTTAACAGACACTGAAAGCATCAACAGTGTTTCTTCGTTGCAATCATACCTCAGTACAATCTCTAGTGTTGCTCTTCTCAAGAGTATTTACTGTGGTTATATTTATATTTTATATAATAAATTACCATTGCTAAAACATTAATATCTAAAGAAAACATGAATATCATATGAACACATTCATCTCAGAGGAGGACTTGTCAAAGTCCAACATTTAGGAGGCTTCACGACAGTTCCAACATATACCAGAGCTCAGCACTTCGAATGTTTCACCTTACAACCTCACACAGCTCAGCTATGAATAGCTTGCAGCAGTCTGCCTATTCCATGATTGGAAAATGAAGGAAATAGAGTCATTACCAGCAGTGCACAGCCCTCACTCTATTTAATTAAAACCACGACGCAGGAAATGAGACTGATCAGACTGTATAGGCTCTTTTAAATTGAACAAGACTAACTTCTAAACCAGCTGTCAAATCCACACTCTGCATCGGGCTAATTATGCTTCCATTCTGTATAATCAATTATATCAACACAGGAACATTTTTTTGGCTGATACAAATTGGGAAAATAGGGTCAGCAACCTCTTAATGCCCTGGCATGTAAGGAAGTACTGCTCAGGGAGATTACAACAGACTGCTGCTGTTCCCCACACAGGAGACAGATTATCTACAGCCTTTCATTAAAGCAACACATTTCACTTATCCCACACTTAACAGCAGATACCTTCTCTTCCTACTCTGAACTATACTTTGCAAAAGTTATTTCTCCAATAAAATGTGCCTAGAAGTGAGCAAATATTAAGAAAAGTGACTTACCCCAAGAGATTAAAACAGCGCAAAGCGGTGGCAGACCAGCCTGATGCCGCTTGGGAAGCACTTGCTGATGGTAACAAAAATATTACCCTCTCACTGGAGGAATGCTGTTCCCCTTCCACCCCATGTATGGACGCACTTAAGACTATATATAGCATTTATCCCCAAATTTTGTTCTCATTCTGCACTTTGGAGATGAAGAGTGTGGATCTGTACCTGCAATTTTATTGAATTACTTAGAGGTATGTTTCATCCACTGCATTTATTAAATTTAAACATTTTTTTTTAGACTTTTAGTGAAAGGTTAAAAGAAAATTATAAATGTCTGTAAAACACTTATGGAGGCTGGATTTCTAAAATGAAATATTGTTTCCACACAACAATAACTCATTTTGGAAGTCCTTAAATCAATGTTAAAATGGCATATTGCCAGTCTCCCCATTATAGGCAGGAAGACTGATTTCCTTTTCTAACAAGATTAATAAGAGACACCTCACCTTTAGATTTTACAAATATTCATTCAGCCAAGAGCCAGAAAGACGTTTTTAGATAATTTGCTGGCAAATCCCAACACTGAAAGCCTTATGAGACCTTTTTAGGTTTCTGAAGACAGCCTGTCCTCCTTGGCTCAACACTTGTGGGCAGCAGTCAGGCTATTTTTAACAGCTAGTCCTACGTTACAGTGATACCCCCAATTCTTACTGTACAAGAGCCCTTGCAGCTATTTTTATGCATACTACGCTATTTAAGAAAATAAAATGTCTGAAGATACAGAGAAAAAACCTCTTATGAGGCAGAGTTGGTGCAACTCAGATGTGATAGAAAACATCACAGTGAACATAGTGAAGAGGTGGCAGGCCTTGAGTTTATTGCCCACATGGCCTGCAGTTGTTCCCATGTGGCTTCACTGGTCACCCCCCCCATTCTCTGTTTAAAGGACATTGGCCTGCAGCTTTGCTCACATTTACAGGATATTCTTTAATAAAACACATAACCTCTCAAAACAATTATTAGGCTACATGTCCTCTTTACAGCCCCAAAGTGTGAGATTTAAGAATTTCACTTTGTGGCAGCTCCCAGTGGTAGTATCAAGAATGACACTGTGGCAGACATCAGTGCACACCAATACCTTTAACTTCTAAAACCACATGTAAGGACTGACAAAGCGGCTGAAAGAGGACACAGGAGGTTAAATTTAACCAGCTTCAAAATATATTTTACTTAATATTTTCACTAGACCGGAGAAGACGCAGTCTGGGAAGGTTTAGGTGGAGTGATGGGAAAAAAATAAAGAAAAAAGTTGAAAAAATAAAAGAGGTGAAAGGAGAAACACTGTTAATCGATCAGGTAACTCAAAACAATGTAAAGGTAAGGAAGAGAGACCCCAGCTAGGTCCGTGACTGTTGGACTGGCACTTACTGCAAGTGTCCTGATGAACTGACTCCAGATGATCACCCACCTCCCACCTTTATCCAGAGTCCACTCCTACAAAGACAAACCACTGTTAGTTTACAATCAATTCATCCATACATGCAATAGGAAGCAAAGACTGTGTTTGTTAATACATTCTTCTTACTGTACTTAAACTGAAAAAGCAATATATGTATGGCGCAGTGTACTCTAAATTAACACTAAAAGGAGTAAGTCAAGGACAGAGAGGCTTCTCTGTACTTGACTCCACGTGTCTCCTCTAATACCTTTGGATTCTCCTAATAAATAAACAAATAATATGGCCAGTGTGTAACTACCTGTCAGACGTGCACAACAGAGTACGCACATTACTTGACCAATATACATCAAGCATTACACTGTGTGTATTCAAGTGGTAAAATTATGTATAGTCAGTTAATGTACAAAAAATATAAAATCACTTTAACTTCACTTTTAAGAGATCAATCCTACCTCTGTCAGTCAACCTTTTCCATAAAGCTGGGGACTTGTAAGAGACAGATTTAAAAAAGATTGATCAATATTGATACAGCAGAGGCCAATATATGCTGACTTTTAGTCCCTACTTGTATGGGTCAAGCTAAAAAAAGCACTGGATCCTAAATGTCCCATAATGGGATCTTTCATTAGACCTTCCCTGGCTGGTTTATGCCCATATCTTTCAAACTTGATGTCCTTAGTTTGCAATACAGAGTTTCTGTTATAAATTTGGCTCCAAGCCCTAGCTGGATTTTCTCAAACTTCATTAAGCTCCCTTCACAGCCACAGAAGTCATTATACAACTGTTTTCATAGGCTGAGTAGCACAGACAATGACCAGTAAACTGAGCTTCATGTGTAAAATCAGTGGAGTGCCCCTTTAAATCCACATTCAGTTTGGTGTTATTCTCTGTTAAATGCTGCCACCTGGTGTCTGATTATTTGAAGTTGCGGTGGACGATCAGCTGATCTGGAAAAATAAGTCCTTTTTTGCCTTAATATTTTTTGGTTCTTCTCTTTTACTCACAAAGATTGCAGGAAACAGGGATATCGGCCAAGGCTGGACCCTTATAACTGTTTGTAGTTTTGGTGATAATAATGATAAACTTCATCTAAACTGCTCCTCTCAAAACAAGGTTAAAAGTTGCTTTACAGCAGCAAACTGGGATTAAAACATTTCAAGTCTAAGAGAAAAAATAAAAATACAGCTGTAACAAGTTGAACAGGACACAAGGAGTGAAAAGTAAAATATGAATAATTCAGGAATTTAAGCTTTCCCTAATGTTTCAATGACAAGAAGAATAAAGATTTCCAAGTTTCAAATTTCTATATACTTGTTTTCAACATTTTCAAATGTAATTCAAAGCTTTGAGTGCCACAGAACACAATCCCATCCATGTCCATTGCACTGGGAGGCAGAAAGCAGTGTGGTGCAGTTGCTTTACCCTTTGACCTATGCAGGAATTTCTGGGACAGAAACTCTCTCAGGTTTTTTTTACTGCAGACCAAGCTCACAGAAATGAGCTCAAAAATCATCATGGCATAAAAAGTGAAAAACAGAAAAAATAAATTAGTAAAGAGGAGAAAGCAGACCCTCACCAACATAAAACACACTGATACTCTCCTCTAAAAAACAAAGATTATGAGCTTTAAATAACTGATATTTTTCTGCAGTGCTGCTGCATTGTTTGATAGTTCTCTTTACTTTATCCACCACTTGTGTTTATGCCAGATGACACTCGTATGTGTGTGTGTGTGTGTGTGTGTGTGTAGATCTCCTGCTGGATTCCAGTCTCCTTCCCCTCTCTGGCCCCAATACACAGCATGTTTGTAGTGGGAATAAAAGAGATTATTGGAGCATGATAATATGATGGGCAGGAAGTCCACAAGTTTGAGGGGCCTCATCACTGCAAAGTGACATTCACTTCTGAGTGCAAACAGCTGCATCCACTTTAACGTGCATGATAACTTTTGTTTTTCTATTTTGTTTGTGACTCAAGTAATGAGAAGAAATTCCAATATGTTGTATTTGATGATTAATAGGTCAATAGATTTTTCTTCATGCCAGTTGCAGTTGGATGTTGGCATGGAGATGTTCGTCATTTGGTCGGCCATTTGGTCCATTCATTAATACACACAACACTTAGATCAAAAACGAGATATCTTAACATCTACAGCCCTGGTTTTCATGGTATTTGGTCTGGATATTTGTGGCCCCCTAAATGAATGAGGCAAATAACTTGGGAACCCCTTCACTCTTTCTTTGGCACACTGTCATGACAACAGCTCCCTCTAACAACACTTAAACTAGGACAAAACACACCCCAAAAACTCTTAGTCTGATTTCCACAAAAGAAAGACTCCTAATGTTTTGGGAACCCCCTGACATTTTTCTCTCACACAAACGTGTGAAATGTACTGAGCACATTCAGGTTCCACCTTGTCTATATCTCATAATCTAACTGGTGAATTACCTTCAAATTTAGTGAACAAATCCATGTTTCCAAGAGGATGAACGCTTATAATTTGTATGAGCCCCACTGACTTTCATCTAGTGCCACCAATGAGGTAACTTACCATACAACTTCATCTATTTTAAGATATCCCGCTAACTAAATAACACTCAAACATATAGTACCAAAAATATAACTTACTTGGCATGAGGAAATTGGTTAAATGAATGAGAAATAACTTTGAATTTTTGAGGAAATCAGAAGTGATGCAGCTGCTCTGATTACCGGTTAAAAAGTGGAAACAAAATTATAGTGTAGTGAGGATGCAAATGCTACTCTAAGGCTTCATTATTTACTTCTATGACTTGGTAATTTAAGGTGCAAATGTATTATTTTTTACACATATTTTCTGTCATTTTATGTCAACTGAAAATAAACACTGCTGACACACAGCCAGGGCTTCTTTTTCATTGTCGTTTAACGTGTCAATTCTCTCAATTTTAACTAATTGTTTATGTCAGAAAATAATTAAAATTTCCCATCACAATTTTCCAGAGTCCAAGATGAAGTCAAGTCAAGTCAAGTCAACTTTATTATCAATGCTGCCATATGTACACGACATACAGAGAATTGAAATTACGTTTCTCTCTTATCCCCGGTGTAAACAACAATAAACATGAAGTATAAAATATAAGTAAAAGATATAAAATATAAAAATATATACAAGCTAAAAGACATCGAAGAAAGACAGTGGCAAATCTGGAAGATATAAATAGTATAAATATGG
>NTHP01000493.1:79067-89977 GCA_003416845.1 Oplegnathus fasciatus | reverse complement strand
AATCAAATACCTTGTTTTGTCTGACCAACACCCGAAGATACTTAGATATAATGATGTAAAACAGACAAACACAGCAAATCCTCACATTTGAGCGCTGGAACCAGCGAATACACTGAGATGAATCCATCTGCATATTTAAAAACTAAAATTACAGTCAAATATTACAGGTTCTAATCCTTGAGTTTGATTTTGAATCACTCTGCCTTTCACTTTTCTTTGCCTAAGAATCAATTAATTGGTTATATAAAAAATATTGCAATGAAGAGGGTTTATTGGGTTTGTGAGTCAGCAGTCTCAGTAGGGACACTGAATCAACTACTCATGTGAAGGTCACTACAGAAGGTCACCCTGAAGCAGCCATGACACCAGGCAGGATATTCTGCCTCAGAGGGGAGTGAATGAATGCTAAGCCCTCCCCTCCTCTCCGTCTCCCTTTTGAGCAGCTCTTTTGGGGCACAGAGGGGGGAAAGACGGCACAGGGAAGCCGTTCTTTTCATTCGTGCACTCACTGACTCGTGGTTGCAGATGGCAGAAGATGGGACAGAGGAGGAGGGGGCTTGTGGGCAGGAGAGAAGGGAATCAAGGAGGGACGTCAGAGACTTTGCACGTCATTGAGTCAGCAGACACGGGTCATTTTACGCAGAGCGTGTTGACGCAACCGAGCTGCAGGGGGGGAGAGAGGAGAGGTGGTCTCTGACTATGTATAGCAATGCTGAGATTTGTTGCATCAGGTCTCATCAACAATTCAAAGAGAGGCTTCGAACCACCTGCTGCCCATAATTAAAAAGGATAATTTTTTAAAGCATACCACAGTTTAGAAAACAAAAGCTATTTTCCATATTACATCCAAATAATATCACTGCAGATAAAACACACATCAGCACGTGAGAGGATGGATGGATGTTTACTGTCTAGCTATTCTCTTATTGTTCTTACAGGATCCAACAGCACAACGACTGTGATTCAGTCCATTTACCCAAAAACGGACTGCAATATTTCAACTATAATGCAGGGGTTCACTTGTTGCTTGAACAGGAATAAAAGTCCATCTCTTGTTCTATTATTGTGGTATACACAAGGTAAAAAAAAATCATTTTAATTCCAGAGTTTGGTTACAATGAACATCCACCTCTGGGCTTTAAAAGTAAACAACAAGTGCTGATTTTATTGATAACCTCTTGAAGTCTAACAGAGGAGTTAATCACACAAACTTAGCGGGGATCGAGACCACTGATACAGAGGAAAAAACAAAATATAAGATAAGGTGATGGATACGAACACTTTGCCGCTGACAGTTGATGAAAATTCAAAACTAAAAAGTGAAAAACAATCTGTCTCCTTTTCTGCAGTTTCTCAGTTCTGTTCTAGAGGTCCAGAGCTCAACGAAGGCCTTGAAATCAGTCACTGATTTGCATCTGGAGCTGCAACTGAATGTGTTTAACTACCTGACAGAACAGAAAGTCAGCTCAGATTACTAGTACTTTCCCATATAATACTAATACAAAGTATAACCTATGTACAAATGTTAACAGTGCACTGTTTTGGCAGTTAGTATACATAAATACATAAATGTGAAAACTTCACAAAGCTTGTCTATTCATGTCTTTGTTTTGTTTGCTGCTTGTTAGCTTCTCTTTTTTTCAGTTGCGAGTGGCTTCTATATTTCTGTTGTGTGGGACAAAATGGTCTTTTAACACCTCACTTAAAAGGCAGCGAATTTTGTGGGCTTGATGGCAAATTTAACTGTATTTTTTTAACATTTTTTCATTGCTGACATAAAACATAATCAAAACATGGTTAGAGTTAGTATTAAGTATGCAATTGGAAAAAGGAAAAAATTAGAATTCCCTTTTGTTTGGGCACATTTTTCTCATGGTTTTTGGTTTGGGAGCTTTAGGTTTAATTTTTTTTATTATTATTTTGGATTAGGAGTAGAGATGTATATTTGTTATTTTGAGCGTTACTCTCACCAAAGTTTTTGCTGCTATGTTAGAATATAACTCAAAGCTTGCTGGTCATCCTAAGAAATTGAAAGCGTGGGGAGTCTCTGCACCACTAGTTATGTAGAGTTCCCCTTGGCCAGGGATAAAACATGAATTGGGGGTCATCTGGGATTTGAACTAGAGACCCCTAAGTGAGAATCATACCCCCAAACAGCAGTTGGTATTTTTCCGCTCTTCTTTTTGTTATCTTTGTTATTCCCCTCTCATTGTTTTAATATAAACACCACAGACTGGTGAAATGGTAAAAATGTACGTACTGTGTGTACCAAAATCATCTTATAGAACACCGTGTAATATAGCCGAAAACTCCCGGAATAGCTAAGTGATTGAAGCTTGAATGAATCTCCATGCTCATCTCCAGTAAGAGGTTTGGACATTGTAGTTATCAAGCACACTTTCCAACATGCAATGCAACATGTTGTCCAGCATGTCTCTGGGTGCCTTGCTGAAGGGAATGTGACACTAGTGGCTGTGGGTGGGGAGAGTGTCGTAGGAGATAAGAAACCATCAGTCACGAGTCTGTTTCTCTAACTGTAATATGTGTGGAGCTGTTAGGAGAAGGCTGGATGCTGCAGCTTATATCTGATGCCCTTCAGCTGGTGCTGAGTGTGATGCAGCAGGAAGAGGGATGATGACATCATCGTGTGGTTGCCTTGCCCCTCTGCACGTACACCTCTGGGTGCCGTGGCAACGTGCGAGACGTGCTCGCCGGGGGAAGACTCTGGCTCTCTGTGCTGCTGGGAGGAGAGCGGCAGGTTATCATGCAGATGCAGCTTCCTGCTTCAGCTCACAGTCCCCCCCACCCCCTCCCCTTTGTCTCTATTCCTCACTCCCCTGCCTGCTGTAGGAGAAGCCCCCTCCTCTCATCTACCCCTCCTCTTCTTCCTCTCCTTCACGTCCCCAGCTCAGCCAATCGGAGCCTTCAGTGGGGGCAGGGCATAGCAGAACCACCATTCCAGTGCGGAGCTGCTGCATCTCCCCAGAGCTAACAGGGAGCTAGCAGCTCAGAGGGAGGAGACACGGTCAAACCCAGCCTCTGTGTGTGTTTGTGTGTTTAAGTGTGTGTGTGTGTGTGGCTGTAAGTGTGTGCCTGTCGCAGACTACCAGGCACGGCCGCTGCTGCACTCTTGTTTCACCAGACTTTTTCCTTTTAACCTTGCCTTGCCACAGTGCTCAGCTCAGGCCTGCTTCTTCCTCCACTTCAGGATAAAGAGGGATCAGCGTGGGGGGACAGGAGAGAACAGACGGCAGCCTTCCTTACCCTCCTTTACTCTCCAAACCACCTCGTAGTCGCTGACAGCTCCTGGCGGACGTGCAGGCAAGATGATAGCAGCTCAGCTTCTGGCCTACTATTTCACTGAGTTGAAGGATGATCAACTCAAAAAGGTGAGTGAAAGCAGCTTTAAACTGACACAGTGGTCCTTTTGTGTTGCTGGAGAGTTGTGTAATGTGACAGCAGCCTAGTGGAAAGCCATGGACGCCGGTTAACGGTAGCTGCATGTCAGCAGCGAGCCTGTGGGGCGTATCAGGCTGGGAGAGGAGGATGCAGCATTTGGGAAGTAGAGGAAGAGGAGGCCATGATGAATTCTACTTTGGATTTGATTCTATTTTAGTTTGTTCAGGGGTTAGCAGTGTTTGACATGGATGTCCTTGAGAAGGGCTGTGGTCAGTGATGGTGGTGAGGTGCTGCAGACAGACCCTCGTTATCGAGTGTTTCCGGAGCGCCGGTTGCCAGGGCGTCTGAAGCAGACAGGTGTCTGTGAGGGGCTGTTGGGAAAAGTCGTGAGCTCTACGATCTCCCCCCTCCCTGGCTGCTTTCTCCACACACTGATTCTTACTCTCTTTCACGGCTGTTCCCTCCTGTTTCATCTTCCCCCTGTTTACTCACTCATTCTCTTATCACCTCTGGCAAAGACGACATAAACTCGTTAGCAGAACGCAGATGTTGCCATCAGTGAAATCCGAGCTGGAATATAGCCTCTGGTCATGTAAAGTAACCGACCTTGGGTTTAGCGGAAATTAGCCACTGGATGGGATGACATACCGGCGAGATGTTCCCAGGGGGGAGTCAGATGAGATGGAGGGGGAGTGGGAGGTTTATGATGTCGTACGTGATGTCATAGTGCAGTAGATGCACGTGCCTCTGCTGAAGTAGGTTAGTGGAATTTACAACAGTCTGTACTGGGGTGAATCACAGTCCTTGAAAGGATGAAAGTTATCCAGCCATGTATATCCTGGATATGACTGGTACACTGCATACCATATTAAGAAATGTGGTCAAATTCAGCAGTAGCAAAAATGACTTTCTGATAAAGAGTTTCAACCTTTTAACCTCTGATGTTCCTCTTTATAAACTCATGTTGAACAGCCAAGCACCGTTCACACAGCACTTTATTTAAAAGCGGTGGGGATTCCAAAGTATCGCGAGAAAATGAATATGCCAGGCTACATTTAGGGGAAATGTATATAAAATGATAAAATAAAAAAATGTGGTGATAAAATGTCCATTTGGTGTAATGGTGCAGCTATAAATAACATGGCGCCTTGGGTTTGAATATTTAACCCACTATGGGATTCATACAGCTTCAATTAAATGTTGGAAGAATGTTTTTTTTTTGTCAGTTTAAAAGAACCAGTTGAATAAAAGAATGAATAACCAAATGATCAAACCACCTTGGCATACAGCCTCACAAGGTTGACAGCGAAAGACAGGAATAGAACACGGAGGGATTCGTCTTCTATGATTTCCTGGAAATCATGCCATACTGTATTTAATATTCTGCAATGTTACTGTACTTCACACTGCATTAGTCTTATTATTTGGGAGGCTAAAAATAGTAATGCCACACAGAGCAGCCTGATGAGAAACATGTGAGTGGTGGACTGTGTTTCGCGGCACAGCATGGATTTCTGAACTGTGGTGTGCCTGATGGCATGCACTGTGTGATTATGTAACAATAACAGTGAATGTCCAGGGCAAATCCTCCCTGACAAACTTTTCATTAATTAGATGCATTTACTGTAATACAACAATTAAACTGCACAATGTAGCTATTTTAAACAAACTGATAATTATGCTGCTGCATTGACTGATACAGCATTTTACAAAGGCATAATACATTAAAAGTATCGCCACCTCATGTTGTACTGCAGTAATTTTGCCACTTTTGAGTCATGTTAACATGTTTCTACAACAGTGTTGTGGCTCAGGGGGTTGAGGTGTCCTGGTTCAGGCTCGCTCTCACAATATGTGGCACTTTTGTGTTAAGTGAATCAATCTATTGACTTTTTAACCCAATTTCACAACATGTCTCTCACGCAATTAGTTAAGCGGTAACCCAATCTGAGGTGTCCTTCCATAGGAAGATAATCACTGAGGTGGAGGCAAACAACATACGAGTCCACGATTTTCTTAATCAGGACACCTCACAGTGCTTTATTGCGCTTACACCAGGATGACATACCAAAGTAAAAGTTAGCCAGTGTTTAAATGGTCATCTGTAGTTAAGGTTAAGTCCGTTTGTAGTCATCTTATCACGTGGTTAGGTCCATTTCACCAGTGAGTTAACCAATAACATTTGTTAATTTCACCTTTGTTAATTTCAGTTGTATTTCACACAGTAACATCGGCTGAAACTGTACCGCCTTGTCTGGGTTCATCTTTAAATAAGTTGTTATGCCTTCATAGTATGTACAAAAAATTAGCAACTCTTGTTTTTAATCATTTTTGCACATTTTGAATACCACTGACAGCCTGTGTTTGTGCCTGTCCCTCAGATTGATAAGTACCTGTACTCCATGCGTTTCTCGGATGAGACACTGAAGGACATCATGGGCCGATTCCGCCGGGAAATTGAGAACGGGCTCGGCCGTGACACCAACCCCACCGCCACCGTCAAGATGCTGCCCACCTTCGTCAGGTCCATCCCTGACGGATCAGGTACGGTGTACATGAAGATTCTCGGGGCAAAAACAGATCATTGCAATAACTAAATGTGAGTGTTTAAAAATATTCTACCTGATTTTGGTAAAGTGCCCAACACCGCTCACAAATCCCAAAACTTTTTCTTGGTTCCTGCTGCCCAAAAGAAACTAAAGACTAAGATGCACTTAACCCGGAGACTTACAATGGGACTTATAAAGACTGTTTTATCCTTAAGATGCTTTTGGGAAACCAGTTCATGTTCGATATTTCTGGGGGTTTCAAAACATTGCAAATAGTGAGCTGAGGGGGAATTAGGGACTTGGAGACACTGTAAAACACTTCATCAAAATCAGGAGAGTAGCTTTAATATGTAGTGCATCATGAAGAAAAACTTTGACAGCTTGCTGTAAAAAGAACTTGATCTGTGTCTGCTAACTGAAATACTCAGCTGGAAGTTACCTGCCACTCCTCAACATCAGTTCCTGGTGTCCTTAAGAAAACTCTGATGTGTCTCTTGGCAGAATTCGCCCAGTGATTCAGCAAATAACAGCTAGAAAGTACAAAAAACAAATTAATAATTGAATAAATAATTATTATTGACATCTATATATTTTCAGCAAACAGTGCTTAAGTTTAATGCGCTAAAATAACCAGGTCATAATAAAATGAAATTCATATGGGAGTATCAAAAACGCAGACACAACACAAGCATTAAAAATGGTATTATATTGTACTGTACCTTATTGTTTTAAGAACATTTCCATCCTGTTGTGACCATATTAATTGACTGTAACAAATAGTTTGGCATTCTAAAAGTCAGTATTGGGCTTTTATTCACGAGTTCATGGTGCACTATTTTGTATTACTATATACAAGCAACAATGACAAATGAGGAATGTCACTGTTTTGCGAAAGAAACAACATCATGCGGATGACAAACTTAATCACATTAAAGGCAAAGAGATTCACATTGACGACAGCAGTGTTGCCGTTTAACAAAGGGTACAGTGTCTTTGTTATATTATATACAGTCCATCTATACTGTAAGCGTGTTAAAGCACCGCCTGAAGCATCCTGTTTCTATCTGTCCATAAACAATGTGCTGATGTGGTAAAATCGTCAGGCCTGTTCTGTGACATAAGCCTCTTTGTGTTGTGCTCTGGATTCGGACTCAGTAGATCACTATTGTTTTAGCCCCGGGGCCAAACAGTTCAAACAGCCTGATAACACTCTGTGTTCATCTCATAACATGCAGCCAACACTGTCAGATGAAAAACTCATAACGTCAGTTTTATTGATTTGAATTTAATGAGAGACAGTTTAATGAGCAATAGGTTCATATAATCCATTAGAAACCTGTTGCACATAAAATATTCATGATTGCCAGTCTGAGGATTGGCCTGTTATCAGCGACTGTAGTAACATACTAATTGTACTAAATCATGATCATGATTGCGCCTAGTTTATTAAGATTGGCAACCTGAACGTCAAAGAGGATGGAAAAAGTTGAACTATTCCTGCGGGTGATATTCTGATTAAGGCTCACAATATGCTATCATTCGAGTCTGTCATTATGTCAGCAATATCTATTAAAGCAATAAGAAAGCAACAGATAAAATTAAAACTATGCTAAAATATTTTTTAAAAAGAAATAAAACAGAAATATTAGAGTTTGGGATGAAAAAACAAAACACCAGAGAGCTGGTATGACAAGCTGTAATAGTTTATGCAAGTTAAAACAGGAAACTAATAAAACAAGAAATATGAAGACACAAAAAAAAGCATATTACAGCCTTAAAATGACCATATTATTATGGGTTACAATAATGACGTTACAGGGAAACAACACTGACTTTAATTTCAGGATATTTTAATGATCAAATCTTTATAGGGTACAATAATGCAGTTACCAGGGAAACAAACAAGAAATATAAAATGAAATAAAATGATGTAATAATTTTAATCCCCCAAAGTGAAGCTGTTTCTGAATCTTTGTATAGATATCCTTTGACAAAGCCACCAAACCAACCCTCAGAGCAGCTCGTCTGAGCAGCTCTTAGATTCTTGGCCAAAGTCAAGAGGTTCGCTCCTCAAACTGGGCCTGTTTACTGCCCAGCACGGCTTGTCCCTGTTAGTAAACAGCACCTGTACACAGAAATAACATCAAGTGCCTGTCAGACATACTGTGGCCCGAACAAGGCCAGTGGGGAGGGACAGGCCACTCTGCCCGTCTCCTGCCTTCTCTCAAATTATAAATAGACTCAGGTTTCAACAACTACATGAGGTCGGAGGGATCAAGCAAAGGGCAGAGTTGAAGCCATGCTGACAGTTAAAACTGACAAACATTTGAAAGCCTGATCAGCAATGACAGACATGATGGGAAGGATAACTGTAGCAACAAGAATAAAAGATAACTTCTCCTTCAGTGTAACATGTAGTCTCAGTTAATCACACCCCTCAAGGCAGACTTTCTATGTGTCTCAAAGGAAAATGAGTAAATGAAATCATGGCTAAGCTCTGATGATGTAATAATCTTTACTGCGTAATAAGATTACACTAAAGGGAAAAGCTAATAAAGATAAAAATGTTGAAAGACCAGCTCATCTAAAGATTTCCATTTTTGCTTGACAAATCCAGCCTAACTCTCATGAGTTTAGTTTTTTAAATCTTTAAATCTGGAAAACATCAACTGAACTGAAAAACCATCAAAGTGTTTTCTTCTGATTCACCCGTATGTGCAAGACAACCAATGGCCCAATTATCACTGATAACTGATCGGTCACATGATGACAGTGACAGATGCTGTTGAAAGCTCATAAAAAAAAGCTAAGTGAGTTAAGAATTTTCTTTTGTCAAACTATTGTTTCCAAGGTCACGCTTAACCTTGGTCATATAGGTGGCGTTTTACGCCCAGGATCAGCCACCGTCCAGTTCGAAAAAAACGTAAAGCCAAAACTTAAGAAAATCCCACTAAGTGGTATGTTCGTCCCATCAAATGCAATAAGAGTTTATGTTTAGCAAAAGGAATCCACCTGTCACCATCTGTTGATTGGTGCTATAGCCTGCAAAGTAATCGTAGTTTATATCCATTGACAATATCTCTTAACCAAGCAAAAGCTTAGTGAGCCTTTCCAGACCACAATAAGCAAAGCAAAATATTTGGCCTGGCTATGCAAGGGTACAGTCAGTGGTTTAGTCCAACTTCTACACTGGGTGAAGCCTGGTCACAGTGCCAGCTGTGCAACCAAATTCACCTTGTTCCTCACAACGAATATGGGCTGTAGGAGGCAACGATGTCACGCTACCGAAGTGAGGGCTCTCAAAATTCAGCATTAAGCCAAACTCAATCAATACTCAATCTCTGGCTTACTGTGGCACAGCAAACAACGCTCTGTGGTCAAGTGTGTTTACGATTCTTCAGAATCACCCAACAAAGTTCACAAGGGAACGTGCGAGGAGACAAAGTTGGACATTGATACTTTTTGAGATATAAATGTACAGTGTGACCACACCTTCAGCTGCTCCTGCTCTGATTTTTGGGGATTATATCTCTTGAAAACTGAGTAAACCCCTGGATCCACAAGGCTTGATGGGCTTAACTATGAAACTACCGCAATAAATACTGAAAATCCAACATGTATATAAAGTAGCGGCTCACACATGCTAGCACTGAGGTTATAGTGGGACAGCGACTATAACATGGACACACGCTCTGCAGCAAATCAGTCACACTTCTATATGTGAAGCCCGGTCACATCTCATTCCAGTCAGGTCATGGAGATAAATAGCGCAATGCAGCAAACACTACAGTCATGGTGGCACTGAATGAAGAACATTGTTTTGCTGGGAGGCAGGATGTCCTGACTGTTGTCTTGTCACTAAAAGGTCAGTTAATGCACATCCACACACTATCATGTGTTGCAGTGTCCTTTCGCAAGACACTTAATCCTTCTCTAGCTACTCTTTCATTGTAACTCACTCTAGATCAGTGTCAGATAAATGCCTACAAGCTAAATTAATCATTTTAATCCATAATGAGAATACAACTGAGAGAGCTACAGCACTCTTCGATGACTGCCAGCAAGAAAATATACATTATTAAATATCAGAAGTTATTAGCTATCTTCTTACATTCACTTACAAATTAGTACGTTTTAGAGCATCAACCTGTTTTAAAATAATGGGAAATATATTACAAGTAACAAGTTGTGTGTTCGTTTTGGAATAAACTAAATGAAACCAACTCTATATATGATGTTAGGAGAAAGCTTCTCTCCACTGAGGATCGATTTGCATTTTGGCTTCTTCCCTGGAGTGAGACTCTACCTCAGCACCTGGCTCGTGGCTCCGTTCACATAAAAGGCTTGTGGAAAACAAGCTAAAGTGCATCTTAAAATAAGACCATTTTATTTGTGTGTGTGTCTTCTCTTTCTGAATGGGCAGCTTCCCGTTCAGGCTTTTAGTTTCTGAAGGGTTCAGGTTGTGGTCATTTCTATTACCAGCCTGAATCAGAAGTTTGTTGTTTGTGTGTTTTATTACACGTGTCACAGATCTGGGTTCTATAGACACACTGCAGATAATAGCATGTCGAGATTAAGACAAATGAACCTGATGAAGCACTGATGAAGCCTTGAAAGAAGCATGTTGCTCATGCCAGTGTTTATAAAAGATCCTTGAGCATATACTTGGGCTTGGAGCACAAACTTTTTTTTTTTTTTTTTTTAATTTGACATTATTTTTTACCCGCAGCAAGTCGTCTGTTGTACGTGCTGTGCACAAAGCTCTTTTTCCAATGGCACGTCAAGTTTGGAATTGATGATGGACTCTGAGAGCATTAGCAATGCCTCCAGTGAGCTTTAATAGATAATCAAAAAGTAACAAAATCCTCACATGAGACCGGCCTGAGCATCGGGGTTCTAAAGAGACATTTCGGTGAATTAAAAAACGTAGAACTTCTTTGTTGCTATACAGTTGTAATACAG
>NTHP01000493.1:10655-21542 GCA_003416845.1 Oplegnathus fasciatus | reverse complement strand
GAGAGAGAGAGAGAGAGAGAGAGAGAGGGTGCAGGGGAGGAAGAGGAGAATGTATCGCTCAGCTGATCCCATCAAAAAGAGAGATGAGAGAAGGAGGAAAGGCAGAGGAGGAGGAGGAGGGTTGATGGTGTGTGTTTTTGTGTTTGTATCTATGTGTGTGTGTGTGTGTGTGTGTGTGTGTTATAACGGGGGAGGGGTGGATCCTTAATCCCAAACTCTAAATTGAGTTAATGTATTTGCCTGGTCTGCAAACTCCAATAGGAGGCCCGGGGTCCCCAAAGATTCTGATTAGGTGTCTAGTTTATCAGTTGTTGGAGGAGGAGGAGGAGGAGGAGGGAGACTGTTTGTACATGAGTAGAATAGCAGCTTTGTATGTTACATGTGTGCGTGTGTGTGTGTATGTGTGTGTGTGTTGACAGGGTTTATGGGTTTCTGGGTTTTGTGCCAGCTTCTGGAGGAGGGCTGCCCGATGTCTCCATTCACAGAGTTGGAAGATCTCCGTTGTTTTTCAGTGACTCCTCATTAATCCTGTTAAGCAGCGATGTCAGCGCCTGGTTAAAGATTATTTTTAGCAGATTTACAAAGTCGAGGAGCTGAGAGACACTTTGCCCTTGTACGTCTATCTTTATGAGGACCAACTTCAGTTTTGGGCCCTTGAGGACATTTTTGGGAAGTGAGGGCTTTTTCTTTTTTCAGTCCTTTAAAGGCGTGCGAGTGTCAGTGGTTAGAATACATTTTAGGTTGAGGTTCAGATTAAGAGTGTATTATGTCAATAAGAGTCCTCACAAGTATACAGTAAAAGTATACACAAGTGTATATGCATGGCACAGATTTCTGCAAATGAAGGACTCTGTTGAAAGGGTCAGTCCACATTTATGTATTCATGTGTTTTTTATCCACAGTAGCAGAGACGCAAAACTCAATCAAGTGAAAAATAAATTAGGCACAAATAAATCTGATATAAGATGAAGTTAAAAAGGTAAAGGTAAAGGTTCAGTGTCGAGGACACTGAATCTTGAACTCTGTTTAAAGCCATCTTCCATTTTAACACACAGAGACAGAGAATAAGACTTCCTCTTGTCTTAGAATAATGTTTAAAACATGTTTTCTCTTTTCACCTTGTAGATAGATTCACATGGTCTAACATTGCTGCACGTCTGTTTAATAAATAAAATGTTTGGTAGAGAACAGTACCAAGTGTAAACTGTGGAATATTAAATCTCAGGGACAGATATCCAAAACTATCTGCACTGGTACAGTGGATACCAGTAGGATGAGTCGTAAGGAAGTCTTTTGGCAGTTTAGACGGACAGACGATTTAATGACACATCTGTGACTACACACAGTGGAGCTGCATGGTGTGTGTGTGTGTTTGTGTGTGTGAAAAGGTGTCTTGTTCTTTGCTGGTGCGTATGGTTTCACTCCCACTCACTGGTGTTTTTGGTGCTGTTCAATGCATGGCAACACATTCTGCCTCCCACGCACACACACACACACACACACACACACAGACTGCTGCTCTCTCACCATGTTGTCGCTCTGCAGCCTCCTGGACAAGTGAGACACATGAAGACGCCGGGTAGGTTTAGTGATTGCTTTTTGCTCGTCTAAAACAAGGTTAGTTTCATATATCAGGCCTCTCTGAGCCTTTTAATGTAGACTCAATCATAATCTTCAACGATTAAGGTTCCTACCCGACCGAACAAAAGAAAAACTGCAACATTTGTAACACCCACAATGTCATGTATATATAAATGTATATTTTCTATATTTTTAAATCAAAATCTCAACATTTTATGTCATAGAATTATTTTAATGAATTCTTGAAGTTTTTCTACCACGGGATATACGTGGTGCTCAAGAAAGCAGTTTCAGAGGTTTTAACAAGAAGAGAGTCAAATATTTAACAGTTTTGAATAGATGAATACCCCTCAAAAAGCCCAGTATCAGTTGAACCATTAGATAAAATTCCCTCATAGACAACTTAATAGCTGGAAACTATGAACTTGTGTATTTTGTTTATGTTCCTCATAAAAACAGCACACTTAAATCAGAAATGATTTTTGTGCAGGATGTTCACTGCAGCCTCCTCTCTCCTCTGTTGATGTTTTAATCCGTCTCTCTCTGCGGAAGCTGGAGGCTCTGCTGTTTATCTGTTACTGGTGACAGTGATGAGAAATGATGATTCATCCAGTCCTGCTCCTTCAGTCCCCACAGCTGGCGTTATTCCATCACTAGGGGGCGTCAGTCCGCCACATGACATCTACACACAGTATCTTCCTATAAAGCCTGGTGGAAGTGAAATAAGGGGTCGTTTGGTTGTAATGGATGTTATAGGACAGAAGTAGTGAATCAGCCAGATAAAGAAAAATAAACTACAATATTAATTTCGTGTTATTGTCATTTATTCACTCGTTTATTTCATCATTATTCAAATGTATTCAGCAGAGGGGGCAGATTTAGTCCCAATGAGCTCCATGTGGGAAGATTTTTATAGTTAAATATCTATTTTAAAAACAGTGCTGGTAAAGCTCTTTTTTGTAATATTTACAAAAACACTAAAATTAACCTATTTATTTCTTGTTTGGCCCCTGTTGCTGAAATATACTCCACAAAATGTATAAATCCACGATCAATATGAAAGTTTAGAGTTTTATTTCCATCTTTTATTTGGCTAAAGAGGGAGACATACTGTATATTTTACTCTCTGGGATAAAGGTTCCCAGTAAGCTTATTTCATTTCACTTGGAAAGCTCTGGAGCTTCATATGGTGCTCTGCTCGGTAAGCCTCTTAGGAATCACGACCACAGCAGATGTAGGGAGAATGCCAATCAGGAGCTCCCGCTGAGCGGAGAAACCCGACGGCTGTGCCACTGCGCGCTTCAAATCTCTGCCACGGTTCACATGCAACAACACCTAAATCGTTTGGCGCTTTATGTTTGCTGTTTACAAACCTACACAGCAGCAGAAACACGTGAGCTGTCAAGAAGATGATGCGCGCAGGGAGTCTCCAAAGACTCTGAACCGCCAGACGACTAAAACAAATCCTTCCCTGTCCGAAAGCAGAGCCATGCTTCCTCAGGATGTCGGGAAGCAGAAGCCACGCCGTGTGTCCGAACCGGTGTGCGGAGGAGACGGCCCCCCGGTCCTACCTCGTCGCTTAAAGAACCGGGACTTTCCTCTGAGCGTGAAGCGCCGGCGGTCCGGCTCCGCACCTGAGCGCAAGGTGAACTGCGTCCTGGTTGGAGACGGAGCGGTGGGCAAGACCAGCCTCATCGTCAGCTACACCACCAACGGATACCCGACAGAATATGTTCCAACAGCGTTTGACAACTTCACCGGTAATCTTTGACAGCAGTGTGGCTGATTTTGAGCTTTACGCATAAGTTTTACGCACACCTGAAAGTTAAGATTTGAGGCTTTTGTCGAATTTGTTTTTCTTTTAGTCGGTTACATGCCAGCCTGTACATGATGTCCGTGTCCGGTTTATTTTACCTCACAGAGAGACTGATGAAGCAGATGTTACAATAAATCCTTCCACACATACAGTAAATGCTTTCTTTATCTTCTCAGTGATGGTTGTGGTTGACGGAAAGCCGGTGAGACTGCAGCTCTGTGACATGGCTGGCCAGGTGAGCTGCACCTTCTCTCTTTCAGAGTTTTCAGTTTATTATCATTCATACATAAGCTAATATTTAACATGCCTGAACATGTGGCAGCTGTATAACAGGTACATGCATTATAGGTTCCCCTCGTGGAAATCTAACCACTCAGATACCCTTCTCTTTGTATCTTTTCTTTCTCGTCCTGATTTCTCGTGATAGAAATGGGGGCTGGTTGATGGATCAATCAATGTAAGTCATCAGCGATCAATAAGTATTTATCAGTAATTGGTGTTACTCTGAAACGTTTGCAATTCTTGCTGTGTTTGTGTCGGTTGCCCCCTGCAGCCTGCTTTTAGTCCTGGACTGAAATCCTTTAAGAACCCTCTGGTTTAAGTTGTCCCCCAGTGCCATGTAGCCCTGTATCTCCACAGTTTACATCGCCCCCTGCAGGAATAAACCGAAATTGTGATTCAAAAGTTTTGCCCCCTCTGTCACCCTCTGCTCCATCGCCCACTTTTGTTTGAGTGTTAAGTTAAAAATGTCTTATCCATAATCCAACCTTTGCTATTACGAGCTTCCCTTTGACTATCTAAGAATAAGACGCTGAACAGGATATAGTGCCTTTTCAAACATAAACTGAAACAAAATCCACAAACAGTCTGTCTTTTGCATGATGAAGTCAAGTCGAGGGTGGATTTATTTAAATTTAAGCAACATCTCTTTCCAGAGACAGTGTCCCTGTTACTCTGGATAATAATAATAATAATAATAATAATAATAATACATTTCATTTATAGAGCGCTTTTCATGGTACTCAAAGACACTTTACAGTTAAAAATGGTTAAAGAAGGCAACACATTATCACATTACTAAAACTAAAGCTAAGAAAAATAAAAAATAAAAAAATTTAAAAGCACACAACAATGATCACACATTAACATAATCCACAGACCTCACTGTCAACAGTTTTTATAGGGACTATTTATTCGGAAGAAAGTAGATTAACTAAATAAACAGTAAGTATACATTTCAGAAACAGAGACAAACCTATGCAAATCATACCAAACCCATCTGCATGGTCTGATACCACTAGATGTAACTGAGGATTTGGCGTGAGTCAACCTTTTAAAATGTTTTAAAATCAGTAAAGAAACAAGAAACAAGAAACACGATAAAGCTGGCCTCTGATTGGTGAATTCTTTAGGGAAAGAATTTGTCAGCTGATTCTCTGTATTTAGGATCTTAATATTAAAATAACAACCTAATAACAACAGTCTAAACTCAATTTTAAACAGCATTTTTCCCCCAGATTTTTTTTTTCTCAGTCCAGACCATAATAAGACCTGGTCTACATCAAAAACGTCTGTTTTTAGTCTAGTCAAACCTGGACTATATCAACATGGAGACCTTAAATACAGTACTCTTTTCAGATGTTTAAAAACTTTATTTCAGATGTGAAAATAGAGAAAAGCAGGTTTGCATGTACATTAAAACTGTGCAGTAAAACTAAACTACCTAGGTTGGTCAAATTTGGACTGGATTGATTCTGAACATCCAAAACCTGTCACCAACCCTGTTTCAGATTTGTTAAACTCCTTATTCTATTTGTTAAAATCCAACATTTATTTTCTCTGGCAAGATCACTTAAGACCAGATAGATCCAAATCTAGATCAAAATCCGCTGCGATTCAACTAGCCAGTGTTTTGAGTCCTGTTTCAGATTTTCGGACAATTTAGTGTCTGAAAAAAGGGGAAAAAGTGTGAATCTGAAACCAAATTCAGCCTAAGAAAAATATCTTTAGTGGTTTCCATTAGATCCACCTTGAAGTTGCGAGGAAGCCAGTAAGATGTTAAAGGATAAAGCTGATGATATTTGATATTTTTCTTACTGTCAAAAAATCCCACAAAGAGACCAAAACCAACAGTGAATGTATCTACTAACAAGTACTGTGTGTGTATCACAACCTGATATAGCTTCTTCCTCTGTGCCATAGAGCCCCATTGTTGTCCAAAAACTATTAAAAACACATCAATGAGCCACACTGTTGCACTGCTGACATGTTCCTTCATCACCACAAACACACACACTGTAGTTTATCCCACAAACACCATCCTGCTGCCCCAAATACTCACTAGAGCACCAAATGTGGATTAATCCGTTGCTAAAAAATGGTCCCCAACAAATGCACTATTTCATCCTGTTTGAGTAACGTTTGATAAAAAGTACAGTGAGCACCTGTTTAGGAAATTACTGAATCTTTTAAAAAAATGAAACAATATATTTGTCAGGTGTTTTGTTACATCTTCAGTTGGAAACAATGATCGTGGGACTAAAGGGGCCAGTATACTCCATCAGAACTGCATGTTGGATGATTGAATAACTTTGGAGACCTCCTCCCCTCGCACATCCTACATCTGTAACTTCACGCAGAGGTGGAGGAGAAAGGAGCCAGGGTTTGAACTTCTATCGCTAGCTCTTTCTTCATTCTTTACACAACTATTTATGTCAGCTTTAATGTGAAAAACCAAGTGCAACACTATGAATGTCTTCCATGTCCCCCCATGACAACTATAAACACTTTTGATTTCCAATGTGGTCGGACAATACGTTGCAATGCACCACTTCTTTTCTACTTTTACCTGGCCCTGAGAGCCACAGACAGGTTAAGGAGGTCAGAAAGTACTGGGAGAAACACGAACACATTGTTGGTTTTGGTCTTTTCATGGGATTTGCTGACAGAAAGAAAGCTGGAATAATGGCAGCCCTATCCTGTATGTAGTATGAAGTTTATTTTAACCTCTCTGTTTCCGGCTTTGCCTCATTAAGGATGAGCTGGAGCGCCTCCGGCCGCTGTGCTACAAGAACGCAGATGTCTTCCTCCTCTGCTACAGCGTGGTACGCCCCTGCTCTTTCCGCAACCTGATTGAAAGGTGGGTTCCTGAGATCCGTCAGCACTGTCCTGGTGCGCCCCTGGTCCTCGTTGGCACCCAGCTGGACCTGAGGGAGGACGTCCAGGTGTTGATTCACCTGGCACAGAACCAGGAGCGGCCGGTGGGCACCGAGGAGGGCCAGCGGCTCGCCCAGGAGCTCGGGGTGGCGGGCTTTGCGGAGTGTTCGGCGCTGACCCAGAAGAACCTGAAGGACGCTTTTGATTCAGCCATCTTGGCCAGCATCCAGCAGACAGACAGTTGTAGCGTCCAGCAGCAGAGGCTGACTCTGAGGAGGAAGACGCCCGATAAGATCAAGAGCCTCTCGGAGACCTGGTGGAGGAAGATCAACTGTCTGATGGGAGAGCAGAGCTGTGACTTCAAGTGAACAGCTGCATAATAACAAACCTGGGTCAGATCATGTTTGCAAATACTCGGTAGATTTGGCTTGTTTCAGCCTGCTGACAGAAGGTGCCAGATGGGTGGAGATTATCACCACTCAGGACAACATAACAAGTTCGAGAGTGAGCTCAGAAATGCAGGTTTGTGGCTCACAGGTTCAAATCCCCAGACTGTCAGGGAGCGTGTGGGTGGGAAAGTCCACTGATTTTACACATGAACATCAGTTTAGTTGTAATGAGGAGTGCTATTGTACGCAGCCTGTGTCCGTGGCTCTGGTAGAAGCTTTTGAAAGACTGACAGCTGCTCACTACTTTAAATCTATAGCAGAAAGTCTTGGTTACAAACTGGGAGTTTGAGAGCAGGCAGGGAGGATCTACTGAGAGATGCTATTGAGTTGCATTTTGGGAAGTGTAGTATCCAGAGATTTTGAGCCTAATTCTTACTAAGGGCTGAAAGTCAGCCTCTCGGCCTCTGCTGCTTTGGTATTTACTCTTCTCTTTTTTGTCTTGAGTCCCCCAACTTAAGAGAAGTACGATATGTAGTTGCTGGTGTAAACCTTTAACATGCACCAGTGCAATTCTCTGTTGCACTTCTTAACAACACTCTTTGATATTGTTGCTGTTCTGGTCTGCAGGTTCAGATGAGTCTAGTACAAGGAAAATGGTTAATTGATTCATGTGAGTGGAGAAAGTCTCTAAAATGGCACTGTGCAAACTGCTGCCTTAAAAGTACAGAATATGAATGCACTTCCTATGTCACCAGCCAATTCTGCATGTGTATTTATAAAATACCATGATTCTTTTTGCTACCTCTTCTGCCTAATCACTTCTTGGCTTTTATAACCTCCATACGACTGCTGGAATTTGAAGCAGGCAGGTAAAGCCAATCTCAGGCGACTCGATCATGACAAGGATTTTATGTTAGAAAACCACATGAGGCCTAATAGGGGTTTCCGTGTTTGCTACCCGACCCGATTCTTTTGGAATTTATCCTGATGTGCGTAACCCCACCCATCTGAGGCTCC
The DNA here is from genome assembly GCA_003416845.1 of Oplegnathus fasciatus. NCBI lineage: Eukaryota > Metazoa > Chordata > Actinopteri > Centrarchiformes > Oplegnathidae > Oplegnathus > Oplegnathus fasciatus. The sequence goes on along the minus strand of NTHP01000493.1, from coordinate 13,583 downwards.
GAGGAGGTTAAAACAAACCCTACAAATGTTATCAGACCCAGGTTTGGTTGGATGCAAGGAGTCTGACTGTCCAACAGGTTGATGGAGATCTAAACTTGGGTTTTTTTGACTCAGTGTGTGTTGTTTGTCACTTTATACCCCAACATTACTAGTACTTTGTTTGACTGTTTTTGTAGTTTGTAGGTAATTTATTTATTTATGGTTATTTTCATTGCCATCACTGATCATGGAATATGCTCAGAAGCCTTGATTAAAGTTTATAACAACTGCATACAAGATCATTTCTAACAAAGGGAGAGTGAGATTTTTGCTCACAAAACAGCAACATTTCAGTTGGTGTGATTTATGGAACTACCATCTGTTTGTAAGAAATATTATATGCATACACTTCACGTTCTTCTGCTTCTTCAGTGCACTTGTCCCACAACTTCTGCTCTTGATCCTTCACCAGATAAAAACAGGACATGTTGGAGGGTTAATAGGGATCAAGTGCCGTTGATTGTCTCATCAGCTCTCTGATCCTCCTGACCAACTACTGACTTAAATGGACTTGCATGCATAAAAAATGCATCCTTACCTCAGATACAATTTTGGAGTCAGGCAGTCAGAGGCAGAGCGTCTCCTGGGTGATTTTCCTGTAGGAGGTAAGCAGAATATCAACATTTTGCTCGGCTTTCCTCTCTGAGTAGGCTCCCCTGGTTGCAGCCTCCTCTAATAGGAGCAGACAGGACCACCTGGACTGGATTAGACCAGCATATGGAGCCTGATTCTCTCCCCACGGACACCTCACACCTTGAAAAGGCAGGAGAGGCAGATTCCTCCACCTTGAAGGGTTTATCTAGTTCTTATGTGCAACCTGTAAGTGAGGAAAAGTTATTTATAGCAGCTCATGAACTGTGGTTACAAATGGCTTCACGCACACACAAATTCTCACAAATTGTAGACGCTGCATTGACTTACATTCATTCCCTGGAGACTTAACCTAACCTTAACTATAACCGCTACATGCCTAACCCCAACTCTAACTTTAACCTTAAACCAAGTCTTAACCCTAGAATTTAATGCTTTATATTAGTTGGGACATTTCCCCATAATAATAGATTTTAGTCCCCACATAGCAAAAAACAGTGATAAAACAAAAAAAATCAGGAAGGCAGACACATCCATGAACTTCTGTAAACTAGACCATACAATCGGATTTATTAGTCTAATTATTATGAATGTGTACTTTATGAGTATTATAGGACATCTAAGCCAAAGGACTGTAACTCAAGATATTGAATTTATAAAATTCAACTGAATTTATAAAATGAATTAGCTAAGCATACAGAGTATTTTGATTTAACGCTTCACACACTCAGAATCTCCTTAACTTCCTTGGTTGTCATCTTCAGCAGCAGCCTGTCCGGAGACATTACAGGAGAAGACGGGTTAAGTTTAAGGGGCGACCTCAGGTGACCTGGCCTAAATTCCCTCACAGAGACACAAACAGCTTGAGAGATTTTACAGACAGGTGTGGTTCCCTCTTTGGGCATCTGGCTACTGCTGCTGATCACCACAGGACTTTCAGTCACTGAAGGTTCATATTTTATACAGCGCACACAGCTTTCAAAGCTAGCAAAAAAGCAATGTGTTGAAAATACCATACAGATTATTATCATTATTATTAGGTGCACCTAGCTTAAACTAATGTAGTGTTGTACGACAGTCCTGTAATAAATTCTACCTTCATGAAGGTTGTTTGTTTACCTTTGGTTGAAACCATTTTAGACAGGTGTTTACAGTCATTTTGGAGGCTGTTTGTGGTGCTGTTGAATTGTGTTAAACTGAGAGGTGTTTCTAATATTTAGTCTTCCGTCATTAATATAAATATATAAATTATAAATATTGTTGCCTTCATGCTGCATTCTTTGCCAAGTCTGTCCTGAGGAATCTATTAAAGTTTGAATTGGGCCACCAGCTGAGAAAAGGTACATAGAAAGTCCATGCATAAATACAGACCACAGATCCATGTTGTCTGCCAGATTCCTAAATCATGTGCTAGGGCTCTGAAGTTTGTCTGTCTGTTGGCCACACAGACAACTAAAAATAAAACTCTCTATTTGTCAAGATTTAGCAATACACAGAACATATAAAAGTACTTTTACTCTAATCTCATGTTTCTACCAAAGCAATACATATTCGTGATCCTGTGAAGACACAGGATATGAAATAAATTTTGAGATATTATTGGTATGACAGGACAGGCTCTGTGGTTAAAATTCTCAGAGTGACGTATATTTGAATCTGTTTTCTGGCTGAGGTGCACAAACACTTTATGAACCTTTTTAACCGAATAAATGANTCACTGAACTGCCCTCCACTATCTCAGCAGAGGGACTCACTGACACAGAGGGAAGCTTTGGAGCATCTGGAGGAGATGTGTTAACAGAGATTGTTCTAGGTTGAGTGTGTGTTACTATAGTGGCTCATATGGTATTTAAAGCAGCTTGAAGGTGGTCTGATAAACGGATGTGTGATGGTTTGAATCTGGGTCCCAAAACTGCATAAAACTCCTAAAATCTCCTGGAGCTGCTCAGTGAATTACAACAGACTGTGAAGCAAGTGGAGCTGAAGACAGTAGACGTGATCATTAAAATCTTCTCCTGCAAAGACTGGAAAGATTTAAGCTGTGTGTTATTTTCTAATAAGCTGTTTCACTCACATTTCACATCAGTGGTGATGTGTTCAGATGTCCTCGTCCCCAGCTCGTTCTCAGCTGTACAGTAATACTCTCCAGACTCAGAGGACCAGATGGACCTGAAGACAAGCTGTGGTTCTTTACTGAGAGATTTGACGTTTCCAGTCTCCTTGTACCAGGTGTAATTAGCTGCTGGGTTAGCATCACTGCTGCAGGTCAGAGTCACTGAACTGCCCTCCACTATCTCA
>NTHP01000492.1:462432-507825 GCA_003416845.1 Oplegnathus fasciatus | reverse complement strand
AATGTAGTGGAGTAAAAAGTACAATATTTGCCTCTGAGATGTGGTGGAGTAGAAGTATAAAATTGAAATGCAGTACAAGTACCTCAAATTTGTACTTAAGTGCAGTACTTGAGTAGTACTATTTTGTTTCCCCCCAGCTTTTTATAAGTTTATATTAACCAAATGGGATATGATAGATGTAAACATTACATAGCTAATATGACCTGAAAAGTCATTTTTCACATTTGTCTAAACTCACACCGGGATGCTGCAGGGAGCACATGAAGGAAGAATAAAACCTTATCTGATCAGTGAAATCACACATTTATCACAGACCACTGAGGTTCTTCACTTTCCAGCAATTTAGGTGCTTTTCTGGATTGGGTGCTTAGTAAGAAAAGCATGTGTCATTAAATTTCCCCCTGTTGGATTTTCCCAGGCTGACTTGGCCTCTAAACCTCCTCCAAACCACCAAAATCACAGCCTAACCCCCCAAATTCTGTATAAACTCATTTTTCTCCACACACTGACATCACTCCCGACATGTTTACGCTGCAGCTTCTCTGCACTGTGATCTCACAACAATCGTTTCAACATCCATCTGTTGCTGCAGTTTGATGAATCTTTAGGGGAAGCTTAATCTGAATTTTTCAGCACTTTCTATTGCAGTCATTGTGACTGCAAACTTGCATACGATTGCTTAGATTCGGTGGTTAGACTGTTGCGTATTTGTGTTAAATCCACCATGAAATTCAAAAGTGATCTCCACCAGATGGCACTATAGTCCACACATGTTCCTCTCAGGTGCCATTTGTTGGGCGCTTTAATCTGAAGTGACTTCCAGTGCTGCAAACATTTATATATTCATGTTTTTATTGGTAGCATTGGTGGGAATCCATGGAAATCCAACCCTGACAGCAGTTGTGTTATGGTTTTAACTGCAGCAACACAAACAGACACTGAATCCCACTGACTGTGAGTGCCATAGTCCAGGAGCCAGACGTTGTGGGTTTGCAATGACTTCATGAGGTCAAATTCCTGAACACCTTCCCTCCTGTATTCATGGCTGCGTTATTGTACTTGGCATCCCACCTCACGGAGCTTCCTGACCCGTCTAAAGTCCTCATATTCTTCGTCTGCTCTTTTGACCCCCTCGCTGTGTTTGTTTTGTAGTCTCCAGGAAGACGTGCTTTCTTGTGGTTTCTCTCCGTGTGCCCTTACGTTAGGCGTCGCTGGCGTGGATGTGCCGCTTTTATTGTGATCCAGATTTGGGAATCCTTCGGCCAGGATGAACTCGGACACGGGAATCTAAATTTAGGGTTGTCACATTCATTTCAAACCCGGGCACACACACAGAAAACCTACAGTGAATGTGCCATGGAGAAGCACACACAGCTAGTTGTGAGCTCAGGCTTTAATATAACACCAAGGCCGTAATCAGAGCTGTGGTTGGCTGGTCAGGGTGACGACGTGCTGTCTGAGCCTGGCAGACCTACAGACAGTCCAACTGTGGGATCTGGCTTTGGTCTCCCCTCCCTGCAGCACCAGCAGTGGCGCTATCTAAACAGGACCTGGTCTGAGGTATCAGCCAAGGCCCGTGGCTCTGGTTAGCATTAAGCTAGCTCGGCTCAGACAGAAACACATTACAGCAGCTACAACAACCAGGGCTGAACCATATGGCAGCACATACAACCACAGCAGTGTTTAGAATATTACATTTCGCCTTTGAAGGATGATAATAATAACTCAGAGGGTTTTTTAATGTCTCTTATTAGAGATCTGACAGTAAAGAGATGACAGGAAGAGATGGGGAGCGACATGCAACAAAGGTCTCCATTCAAACTGCGGACATTGCAGTTCACGGTCAGCGCCTTAAACCCCCGGGCTGCTGCAGCAACCCATGTCAGGATGTTTGAAAAGGTTTGTTTTCCCTGATGAGCCAAAATGTTTAAATCCAAGACTGATCTTTCCTATTCACTCGGGAGAGTGTCTTCAAAAAGCTTAGTGTGTATAATCATCATAAAAAGGACACAAAATCACCCGAGACAAACACAACTGAAACTTTTAAATCAAGACTGAATTTTCCCTCTCTTACAATTGAAACTATAATTGCTACCTTGTTCTGGTTCCTTATTTACAGCTTTTTCTGTAAATAAGCAATAAAATTAAACTTAAGTTTGAACTTGTATTTTTATTTTGATATATTTTACATTGTTCTTTCTGTAATTGTCTTCTGTCTTTTATTGTAAAAAGTGTTTTGAGACACTGATTTTACACTACACAGAACAGATAAAGCCGAATTGCTCTATTGTTCCTTGCCCAGCTCCCCCAAAGAAGTATTTAAAGGACAGTTAATGCTTTGATTTTTACAAGAGTGATCACCTGTGGACTCATAAGCTCCAATCCATAATCAGTGTAGTTACACTGCTTTTCACAACCAAAATACTTCGTTGCAGCACCATGAAAACCCTCTTTTTTAAATGTAGGTTTGAATCTTACCAGGTTCACTTGCAAAGTCCATGTATAGACCAGTCCAATATGGCCCCCTAGTGGAGAAAGAATGTCTAACAATCACATCATACCAGACTTATTAACCATGATGTCCACCAGGTGTCACTGTACTCAAAGAAATGCATCATGTACACATCTTCACCAAACCTTCATCACCACAGCCAGACATCTAATCAGTCAGCCAAACATCTAATCAGTCCAGACATGGTAATAGTATTGATAATGTCCTTCCATCCAGACTTTTCTTTCCTCTAGTTTATCAGTGAATTGGCCGACTTGTCTCCACTATAACCTGAACCTTTCATGAGTTCATGTCCAGGTCATCACACCTGAATCACCTGAGACAAGTCAGCACTGGGTCCAAAGAGAATCGAGACAGTATGATACAACTTTATTGTCCCTTGTAGTGGAAATCCAGCGGTATTTAAGACATGAAACATTAGAAACAACGAAAACACAAACATATAAAGGACACATTTTTAAGTCTGTCTTAAAACAATAGGTGGCAAATGAAAGTTGAAACAGGTTTCGTTGTAATCATTCCCCCGTTCATCTGGTTGTTAAGAGATCTTTTGTTAATGCATTTTCAGTGTAAGTGATGGGGGACAAAATCCACAGTCATCGTTCTGTGCAAAAGTATATTCAAAACTTTATCTACAGCCAATATCAGGCAGTCTGAGTTAGTCAAATAAAGTGGATATCTTCCAGAGTTTGTTTCCACAGTCATGTTTCTTTATCGAGCTCAGTGGAGGATTAGTAAATCAAGTCAAGTCAGTTTTATTTATATAGCTCAATATCACCAATCACAAATCTGCCTCAAAGGGCTTTACAATCTATACAGCATAAGACACCCTCATCCTTAGACCCTTGATTCAGACAAAGACCCCTCTGCCCAAAAAAACCTTTTAACAGGGAAAAAATTACACAAAAAAAGTAACACAAATTTTGTACTAAAAAGACAGTATCTTTGGAAGATAGCCACTCAGACTGCTGAAGCCTCATATTAACTTCAGATAAACAAGCAGGACTTTGTGCCCCATCATTTCCATTTGATGTCAGAAAGGGATTTCTTAATGAACAGTAAGAACAGGAGGAATGATTACAGCAAGCAAAAACTGTTTCAGTGTTCATTTGACATCTGGTGATTGTTTCAAGATAGACTTTAACAACATCACCTAAGACATGAATGGCATCAGGTCTGCACGCAGAGTATCACAAACTACAGGGGTCGTTCTAGAAAAGTAGGAATGGTATTAGTAATAAACACAAGTTTAAAGGTATAACGAGTAGGATTTGTTGGTTGCTGTTTGCAAACACAACATTCAAAGTTGGCCGCTCCTCCCCGGCGCACATGCTTCTGGTGGTCCCACATGCTTACGATCTGGCTCGCTACGTTTTTATAGAGTCCCGCCCCTCACACCCTGCGCGCTGTTATTGGCTGGGGGCTACACACCACTGCCCGAAGGTTGATGTCCAGAAACGTCCCGAGGACAGCAAAATAAGAAAATCCAGGCAGAGGGCAGGGTCTCTGCAGATACAGACACCGCCACACACTTCTAGTGGGTCATAAGGGATGATTGAGAGGGATTATTTTTGTATGAGTCTATACATTGTTTTTTTTTAGGAAAATCCTACTCATTATACCTTTAAGGCTGGCAATATTCTATATTGTTCTTGCTGCCAACAAACCCCATGAAAAGACTAAAAACAACAATTAATTGTGTGTATCACAGCCTGATATATCTTCTTCCTCTGTGCCAAAGAGCTCCATCATTGTCCAAAAACTATTAAAAACACATCAGTGAGCCACACTGTTGCACTGGATGACATGTTCCTTCATTACCATGAACACACACACTGTAGTTTATTTTGACTCAATCCCACATACACCGACCTGCTGCTGTAAATACTCACTAGAGCACCAAATGTGGATTAATCCACCACTGAAAATAGTCCCAAACAAATGCACTATTTCCTCCTGTTAGATTACTGTTTGCTAAAAACTACAGTGGCCAGCTGTTGTAGGATATTACTGACCTTATATCAAAAAAGAAACTATTTTCTTTATGCCCCAAACTTTAAAGATTTAAAGATCTGCAGGGTGAACGGGTTTAGGGCTCAGACAGGCTAGATTAAGGCCAGCCTTTAACATAGCATACCCAGAGGTCCAGTAAAGAGAAAAAAACATACAGATGGTAACAAATTAAAAGGAAAATCCTGAATGAACTAATAAAAAACAGAACAAATCCACTGATAGTTGCTCGCAGCACTCATCATTTGTCACTGCGAGTTACAATCTCCAGAGAAATCCCTGAAATATAAGCATATGTTGTGAGGAGTTCATTACAGGAATCTGAAGACGGAGCTTCTCTCGCTCGAGGCGGCTCTCTATCAACAGTTGGAATTCCACCGAGCTGCAGAGGACGGAGAAATGCAGGAAACTGGAGATGCCCTGGAAGTGCGAGAGGCGTGCACAAAGCGACGAGGCCTTTGTGGCGATCTTAGGAATGTTCCGGCATCAACACTTTTAAAGACTCTTTGATGTGCAACGCTGTTTTCCCTCCTCCTGTGACAAATACACGATCCTGAGTCACCTGTGTGAACACACTTAATGCTGAAACACAAAGTTTAATGTTTCTTAGCAGTCACAGATTTTTATATTTTGTCATGCTTCACCAGAGATGGAACATTACAAAGTACATTTATTCAATTAATGTACCGAAGTGCAGTTTAACCGTGATGTAATTTCCTTTCTGGAGGCTTTCTACTTCACTTTTTACTCCCCTACATCTCTCTGACAGCTGTAATCACTAGTTAATCTGCTCATTAAGATTTGACCTTCAACATGAGATAAGTATCCCTGTTGTTGGATCACTTTGGGCAAGATCTAAATTGAAAGCAAGAAAGGAGAAGCCAAATCCAAGAAGTTTTCTACAAGTAGATATCACTCGATAAGGAATGACAGAGGTGTATAGGGTGGGTGTTTCACAGTTCAGGTAACATGAACAATCAGACAAAGAGTGACTGAAAGCTGCTCTCTGTATTTGTAATGAGACTGATCAAGGAAATGACGGTCAGCTGTGCAGACAGGTGAGCAGTCAGGTGATCTCCAGAGGAGTGAATGACTGGGAAAGTCCAGGACCTTGTTTCCTAAAAGCATCTTAAGATGCAAAGATGCTCGTAAAATAAATCTTTCTAATGTTCTTAAACTTAAGAGATAGATATGAAGCCCGGAGCACAAATATTAAGAACAGGCTGTGAAAAAAAGATGAATTCAGAAAACGACAAAATGTTTATGTAAGACTGAAACAGCAATGAGGAGCTGTGACTGGGAGCACCTGGGCCCAGGTAAGCTGCCACCTTAGTCCTCTCAGAGAGCCTGTTTACACTTGGTTTTAAAATGCGTTTTGGTGATCTGAACACAAGTGGACATCGCCGTTCACACCTGTGTCTATCATGCATCTCCAAGCTGTCCAGCTGACCACTTGTGTTCAGATAATGTTACTGCCTACGTCACTTCCGCTAGAAGTCAAGGGACCCTGTGCACAGTTATTACGTCAGTGTGTTGCCAGATAAGTGCCAGATTTGTTTTGCACGGGCTAGCTAAGAAAACAAAAATGTTACAAGAACTAATATAGATGTACGGGCCATTCCAACTGTAGAAATAGGCAGGACAAAGTCATTTGCAACTTGCGAAAGAGCGCCAGACAAGACGCATTGATGACATATTTTCCTGTTACATCCTTGTCAGGGACGCATCAGGATGCATTAGCGTTCACACTACAAAAAATATGTGGTCAAATGCGTCCCAGACCACCTCGGCAAGTGGTTTGAGTGATCAGATCACGATGCGTCCTGGTGGTTGTTCACACTTGTATATAGTGCTGATTTTAAAACAGGGTCAGAGAGACTCTCTCCGTGTGCTTTGTTTGGTTCCTCTATCATTTTCCCCCACCAACACCTGCACACCATATTTTCCAATATCCACTCACTTATGCCACTGAATTAACTGCCACATCTCATCTCTTTTTTGCAATTTAATTCATGTTTTTTGTAAATAAATAAGTTAATTTAAAATTAAAGTGCATTTTTGGTGCCTATCCCTTTATTTGTCATGGCCTTTCGAGCCAGTCATGACACTTGATAAATATCTTGAATAGGTGAACAATTAAAACATGGGCGACTGTTGGTCAGGAGGTAGAGCGGGTGGTCCACTGATCACACACTGAACCCCAAATTGCTCCTGACGGTCAGGCCAGCACCCTGCAAAAACCTTGTAAAGCTTTGGATAAAAGCGCTATATAAATGCAGACATTTATGTTATAAATTTTCTGGCAATGGACTAATCAAACAACTCGTTTTATTGTGGACTAAAGTTAAAAGATGTTTGATATAAAAAAACAAGCGATATCTTCAGACCAGAGATGACAGCCAGATCAGAAAGTGAGAATCGTTTACCTCTTTAACTAAGAAGAGGATAAACTGTCCCCCTGAACCCTCCTTATATTCGAGCCTGATGACCTCCAGTGACCGAGCCTCTCTGTGTATTTGACAGTTGGAGCTTCACATCTTAACTTCTAGAATAAAAGCACGACACACATCTTACCTGGAGGACGCCATCTCACTGTGTAGAGACCGAAGATGGGAAGAGATGATCTCCCATCTTCGGTGTCTGCACAGTAAAAATGCAGCAGGGTCTGGTGGTATAGAGCTGGTTCACTGCAGGAAACAGGAGCCTCCTCAGTACTGATGCATGAGCTCGCAGACAAACAGACCTGCATCCAAACTTTAGAGTACTTCAGTCACCAATTACATTAAGAATCGGTTTCCTCCAACACACTTGAACATACGTTGTGTCTGCAGATCAAGACTCTGCACATCTGTTGCTGCTGTTGTTTTCTAAGCTTTGACTTTAGGGTTGATAGTAGGATCTGAAAATTTTAAGGCTTTCTGAATAAAACTCGAATGAACATAACAGAATATGAAAAAAACATCTTTATTAAGCCACAGTTATTGTTTTAAATAAGCAGTTTCAATGGAGTACAAAAATATAAGCACCCTCTTATTACACCTTAGTGTTTCAGTCACTTTATCCAGTGGGAAAAGCAGCAGTTATGACACAATACACAATACAGTAGTTTAACTTTTATCAGTAACGCCCCAAACGCTCCTCAATCACTTACTGAACTTGTAGATGCATAAAATACGTAAATGATGATCCTCCGTTTTTTGTGCTTTATTGAAGAAGACAAACATACTGGAAGGGATTTTTTGTGACCATTAGTTGCCAAAAACTCACGACTGTAAATCAATATCTCTTGAGAAATGAAACATTTTAAATCCCCTATGTGTTGAATTTTTACATGATTGTATATGCTGTGGAGTGCATTTCTGTGTTTTTATTAATACCACCACTACCACTAATGCCACCACTAGGAGTCTCCAAGCAAGAAAGTTCACATAGGGAGTTTAATGACAAAAACAACAACACACAAAGAAATAAAAACAAAAGAAAAGCAAAAAGTAGCTTTAAATGTGTTCAGTCGACATGTAGCTGTTCATCTCTCATACAACTCTCCATCAGTGACATGACTGCAGATATGGGGAAGTTTTTGGAAGTAATGTGGACAGGAGAGGTAACTTTCTCTTTCATTTGCCACTCGTGCACACCAAAAAACACTTTACCAACCAAACATATTTTAGAATAAACCACAAACTCTGATTATAGTGAAGTCCAGCTTAACCTTTCACTGCCACGATCAAATTTTTAGCAGAAGGCCTGCGTTACAATGGAGTAACAACGGGCTGTTGAGTTTGAAAGATGTGGGCAGGCAGGGAGGATTAAATGAAAATTGCATTATGGGAAGTGTAGGATTCAAGTTTTCTGGAGCTTGACTCATATTTGGGACTAAAAGGTCAGGATATCTTTGTTGGTCTCTCAAAAGTCCCCAAACTTTATGGAAGGGCAGTATTTATATATAGTACATCACTTAAACCTTCCTGTGACTGATAAAGAGAGTTCATGAGTCACGTTGGGGGGATTTCTGTTGGTGCTGCTTCCCTTCATGCCTGCAGAAGCTGTCCCACCAGGGCGGGGCTCCTGTCCCGGATCAGAGCTGACATGATCTCAGCGACCCTCAACACTGACCTCTCCCAACGTTCTGTGTCCTGAGAAAGACAGAGAGTAGAAGAAGGAGGAGGAGGAGGAGGAGGAGGAGAGACAGGGAGGTCATTTGCTAAAGAACTTAAAATTACAGACAGACACGCCACCTCGCTCATTACGTGAGCTCAGTAGTAAGATCCTGCAATAACAAAGTAAGACATCTCCACACAGATTCACATTTGTTCGTGTTTATCTTTTCTCTCAATAGTCACGACTCCGTTTGAGTCATCCAAATGTTTGTACACCAGCGTTTCAGTTTTTGGGACTGCCAGCAGCATCCAGTTAGCGTTAGCAGCCGGTTCAAACTAGCGGGAAACAAAGTTAAACCATACCCATGTTGTTCCACTTGTAGTGATGGCAAAAGTAAGTTACAGAACTGTTAAGAAGGAGTTACAACATCGATGATTTGACAAATGGTAAAAAGGAAGTCGGGATGATTCCACATTAACATCAGCTGCCATTTTCTTTCAAAATGACGACACTCATAAAAAATATCCTGGATTCTGATCTTACCACAAGGATGCTCCTCATGAGAGAAAAATCCTGCGCTTCTTTCCTGTTTGAGTCAGCTGTAAGGTCAAATAAACACAGCATGCAGTGAATGGCAATCTGAATTCACCGCATTTAATCTGATTGTAAGAATCACAAAATCTGGTGGCGGATTTTCGTGACTCCCTTGTTATTTTATGGCTTGTTCAATCAACAGACGGAAGCAATTTTCCAAAGGCGGGGAAAGAAAAATGCCACAGAATTAAAGCACTTTAACTTTCTTTTTTTCACAAATTTGTATTAATGTCAAGTCTTCTGAAGCTTGTGAACCAATAAGGCCTACTTTGAGATTTATGGTGCATGATATTGGACAGATCTACGCTAAACCACACTTCAGACAAAGGGAGACCATACATTTTCTCATTCACTTAGTCGTTTTTTTCTAAAGGCAAACTCTACTGTTGTGGTTGTTTTGCTTTTGTGATTCCTCTCTTCTGTATCTCTTTCTTCTTCTTTTTTTCTCTGCAGACCGCCTGCACAATGCACTTTTAATGGTTTTCACTCCCCTGACTCCATTCCTTAGGCTACAGCGACTCCCTACTTTGATTTAGTTTCTTGATGAGGCCTAAGAATGACCTGTTTTCCATCTTTCAAAGGGGCTGCAGTTCAAGGAGCTTTACTTTGTTTTAACCACAGGCTTGTCCTTCACTTAGATTTATAGTTCATGCTCTACCTGGACTTTTTCATAAATGGATCGTGGACTTTAATAAGGCTTTTGACAAAGCTTTTGATGTAGCAGCATAAAAGAAACGAAAATATAAAAAAGATTTTCATTTCTGGAAACTTTTAAAGATACAGTACATACCACCGAGAACACAAAAAAGGATGTATACCACAAAGAAGAGAAGAAAGGCCTGGGATGGATTTTGGTTACTACAATGAGCAAATACTAGTTTCACCTCTGCACTCAAATCCCTAAAACATTACACTCACATGTTAAGTTAAAGGATGCCTCTGTTCTTTCCCCCCCAATGCATCTTATTTTCAGTTTGGGCCATCATTTCTCACAGTTATAGTAACTTTATACTCAGCATAGTAAGTGATTGTTTGCTACGCTTCACCCACCTTAGTTACTGTTGCTACGCCTTTCCAGCTTTTAGTTTTTGTTGTGCAGTTAACAATGATAACAGTAGCAGATATACCAGCAAAATTCATAGTAATTTTTAAAATAATGTGTCCTTGATTTCAGATAGAGGTAGAGAAAAGCAGTTTCTCATTTCTAGCCGATGGCCGTTGATTTTGCCGGCTGAAATGACAGATTTTATCAGTTGTAGCTAGCGAGCCAATTAAGCTACGTGAGTAGGTTGAAAGCGCCGTCTCTAGCTGACTTGTTTTAAAAAGAGAACCCTGCAAAAGATTCTCAAACTTGATGGCTACATACATGATATAATGCTAAAAAAAGTGAGGTTAAAGCTGCATGTCCCAGGAAAAAAATCTGACCGTTACGCTGTCCTGTCGAACGTTGGCTGAGGTTGCTGGTCCCCAAATCCAATAGAGCCAGACAGAGCTGCTAACATGCTGGAGAAATACTACACAAAGGACGTGCAAGTTGTGAACTTTTTTTAAAAAGCACTGCTGGGTTGCTCTTGTGGGTAGTAAGCTAGTTCGCCAGACATGATCACGATTGTAGACAAACACACTGTTTCATCCATCCCTTACACTTTTTCTCTTGCATATTTGGGAAAGGTGATAAAAGACATCACCTTGTAAACTCTTAAAACAGAGATTATCTCTCTTACTACAGCCCCTATGATTGCTGTCTGGGGGAAGGGTTTTAGCGAACGGTCCAATGTGGAGATCTGAGAACACGGCAGGACGACAGGACAGGAAACTCAATTGTTCAGGTTGGAAGTAATTCAGCACTTTATCCATCACTTTGGAGGTAAAACTGAAAGTGAGCACCCTCAAAATGGCGGTAATTAATCCATCATTGCACAGCAAAACTGCAGATACAACTACAGTAAGTACGGCAGGTCAAAGTTGATGCAGGAAGTCAGACTGTGACCTGGAATGAATGTTTTCAAAAGTATTTAGAAGTTTTCCCATTTAGCTTTTTTTCCTTTGTTTGACAAGTGTTTGACGATCTGGCTGCTTGTGGGTCGGACTTCCCTTCAGCGATGTCGCCACGCTCTCAGATCTCAGCAATAGACCGTTTTCACTTTGACATGACATAGCAGGAAAAGCACAGGTGTAACTAATGACATTAACGATGGCTCTGTTCCATTTGGGCTCCAGTGAGCCATGACAGTGAGCCAGGATGGACATCACCAGGGGCCTGGAACTGTACCACTTAACTGAACAGCCCGTATTAACGTTATTAGTTCCACTTGTGCTTTTTCTGCTATGAGATGTCAAAACGTCTGCCGTAAAAAAAGATCTATTACTTTGGCGAGTACAATGTTATCAAAACAGACAAAAACAATGAAAACTGGATCCAAGTTGTAATAAACCATAATTATCCTTTAAAACAGGATTGGATCTGACTTGTATTATTTCACCAGAAAAACACCAACTAATGTGACACTTTCTCCTCTGAGTCTTTAACCAATTTCATCAGCCAGCTCCCAAAAGGCAGACTTGCTTAGAGTGAAATAAAATCATTCAAGAAGACTTTAGAAGGCTTTTCACAAAGCTTTTAATGTCCTAACATCCACAGAGAGGAACATAAAAATATATTAAAAATATATCCCACAAAATGCCAAAACAACGATGATTTGTGATCTGGAACATTCTTCTTAACATATCTTCAGATCTGGCTTCCAAATGCATTTTGCATTACAACTATGTGTCAGCAGTTTTACACGTTTGGAGCTGAGTGTATGATCAACAGGAGAAAAATAAGCTTTCTCTCACTCCGTCCCTTCTCGATCTTATAGCCTAACTTCACCGGCCAGCTCCTAACAGCACAGTCTGTGCAGCGACTGGACGGGAATGTGACGAGGTGTGAGAGCGATGAGCGTGGAATCGGGCCTGACCGTGGTTAATGGCAGCGAGAGACCCGGGATCCAGAACTCCCGGAGCACTCCTTCCTAATCAGAACCAGCGGAGGGGGAGTCAGATGACATGGATTTTCCACACCAACCGACTGAACAGGGGAGCTGAGGCACTGGAGTACAGATCCACGACTCCAGCCTCTCATTGATTAAAGCAACACAGGAGAATGAAAAAATCAAAATATGATAGCTTTGAATGGGCTCCAGAGGCATTCTGTGTCAGCATCTACAATCTTTTCTTAATATGCTTTTAGATTTACAATTGGCTAGACCTTTGAAGAATCAAAGGAAATGGAGTGAAGGAAAAACAGTGAGGCTTTCCTGTTTTTCTTTAAGATGTACTCAAGTCATTGTTCTGTGGCTTAATCACTACTACGAGGCGATGAGGAGATGGGCCAGTACATCTGTAAGCAGTCAACAGTTACAGCTGATAGCACAACGTTGTCCACATATCCTCAGGAATATGCATAGGTTCATCAGTGATCACTGAGGAGCTCGGATTGTTCTTGTAAAACCTGATTGCATCTTATGTTTACACCATAAGCAATCCGATCAAAGCATTCCTCTGATTGTTATCTAAAGGCAATTACATCTTCACACGGAAAGCATCTGAGATGTTACATGTGTTTATAGGAGCTAAAAGGCCACAGGGATGATAAATGTGATGAGCACGATCATTGGCCGATTACCACCCAAGTGCATTGATGAGGACCATGGGAAAGTCACGAGAACTGCGGGTGTCTCGGGCATATTGAAGACAGCTACAGCCATTAAACCACAGCTAATGACTCTATTATAGAGGTCTGTTTTCTTATGAGCAGAACAAAAAAACACTTAAGTTTGCACACGAGAAAATAAGAAAAAGCAAAAGGCAAGTCAAGATCACCAAGGAGGATCAAAGTTTTAAGCCTGTCTAAGCCCTTGCGCTGAATTATTTCCACTCCAGATATGCGGCCTTTGAAATATGAATCACGCTTCATAAAACAGCATTATTAAATCAAGTAGTTGCTTGCACAGTGGAACACAAATACGACTTGAGCTCTTCATTGACTCGTGGCACAGCTTTAAGTAGTCACAACTGCCACTCAGGCTTCAAATGTGGTCGAGAAAAAAGCACGACAAAAGGGTAGAATTACTTAACAGCAACAAACTCTGAGGCTTCACACACATTTGCATATCTAACTGCTTTCAGGCTGAAATCTATATGACTTTAGTGCAAGGAGCATGCAAACTGATTGATCGCCGCTCAGGGAAGTTCACTCCAGTAAGTGGATGGTTTTGACAGACAAGAGCTGGTACCTCTCCTGACCCGGGCTTTGCTGCCGTTGGCGGGGGTGGTGCTCCGTTCAGCTCGAGTCTCCTCTTTCCACTGAGGACCATCCAGGATGAATAAAGCAGCTCGCTAATGAGCAGCTCTCTGGCTCATTGTTATGGGCACGCAAACATCCATGAGAGGGAACACAGCACGCACGCATACAAAAGACAGAACACATGCACAGACTGGGTAGACACTTCATAAGCATATGTGTTCATACTCGTACATGTGCACCCTCACACACCAACACAAAGAGGTGGAATGTGATCCTGGAGGGATTTGCATGTCTCCAGATCTTCATCATCATCACAGCATATGTCCTCCAGTGTTGACTAAGACGGTTTTCCACTGTCTCTGTCCCAGTGTCTCTTCCAGCAGGATATGGAGATGGAGAAACTCAAGGCTGAATATTTTTCATTGTGGCAGTGCTGAGACAAGCAGAACTGGAGTCGTGTATTTGGACAGACATGAGATAAAACCTGAAGCAAAGGTGTAACTGAACCTTTGAGATGAAAACCACAAGTGGATTAGTCTGATTGATAGAGCTGTTTGAGCTAATAGACGCTTCTCACCTGTTTACAGTGTGGAATTAATCTTCGTATGTTCCAAAGACAGAAATTTCTTCATGAGCCAGAGTCTAAGTGCAGTCGGCATGTGGGTATTTTATTTTATTTTAAAAGTGCTTGTTTTTACGAGATTCACTTTACTATTATTAGACGTGAGGGAACCTCACTTTCCACTTCATAATGATTAACTGCCACAAATCCTCACTTAAAGGATTTCCCAGCCAAAAGTATCATCATTTATTCACATTAGTGGAAGGACTATCACCAGTAATGTATGCCATATTAAAGGGGAAAGCGACACATTTACATTTTGAAATGCAACACTTTTTTTCCACTGACAGCAGAGCCTCTGCTACATCGATTACTGACGCATCCAATCCCTCGGTGGCCTAGATGGCATTTATATAGTTTCTCTTGACAGATTTCACATTTAAAAATAGAGACTGTTAGCAAACAATATATGAACTGGTATCAAGGGGAAAATACCATTGGATAGGAGTCATAGATGGAGAGAGTTCTGGGACTTTAGTTCAATTTTTTATTTTTACTTCATGCACCAAGAACCCAGATTCCAGTCCAAGAGACAAGTCACATTACGAAATTAAGTGACAGCATTGTTTTAATATATAAACAATGCAATATATAATGATTTGACTGGGCAGTAACTAAAAGCAAAATGTTCTCAATCACTCCCATGTGTATGAATACACAAACACATGCAACAGTCTTGTTGTTCCAAACTGCGACCACAAGTTTTATGGAATGGAACTTCAATCATTAGCTTCTATTTTTGCTTACTGTTTTAAGGGAGGATTTTGACAAGCCGTGAGGCGACAGGTCTTTGAAACGCAGAGCAAAGGGGGAACGTGGAAGAACGGGGGAGGAAAGCATCAGCGGACCACACAATAAGCAATTCTCAAACTCTCTCTACCCTTAAATGCCACAGTTGCAATCAACCTTTCCGTCTAAGAGGAGCGCGCAGCAGCACTTCTGCCACACAAGAAGAGCCTGCTTTGAAGCTTAAAGGTTTCAGGCAATTAGGACCTTTAACAGTGACAATTTGTATGCCTCTGTCATTCTCCCGAGATCCCCAGTCCTGAGGATTGCTGCTGCTGAGGGCTTCCACTTCTGTTCCCTTCATGAAATGCCAAGAGCGCTGGGTCCTAATTGAAAAACAGCTTATGGAAAAGCTTGGCGCAGAGCCCGAGCCAAGAGAACTGGAAAGAGTTGTTAGAGTCACACCAGCTACCATAACCAAAGTGGCCAAGAACATTTAGAAAGTTTTTATGGCCTCTTTTCATCCTAACGTTTTACTATCACTGTATTTTTGCCTGTGGCATGAGGGTGCTACAGTACTAATAGTTGCAGCATCCACTTGAGGGCAGTATCATTACTCGCATTAAGGCCAGACAGCATTCTCCACACTGGGAGTCTTAAAAGCTAAAACCACCACCTAGCATTACTCTGACTTCTGCTCTTTAATAGATGAAGTAATTTCTTAGAAAAACTCTCCCCAAATGACCTGAGTGTTGAATCCCAGTGATACAATCCTGCAAAAAACACCCAGTGCTTTTGGTCTGAGAGAGGATAGTGTTTCAGGGCTTCTGACAGCTCGTCCCTGAGTGGGTATTGTGGTCCTGCTGCCCTTACTCCCCTCCGTGTATCATTGAAGACAGGCAGTAGCTTGGGGCTAAACTGCAAAGAGAGAAGGGGGTAACAGGTCCAATTACTGGCCAGTCCAAAAGTCTGATTAGAGCCCCAAATTTTACACCACTACAGTCCTGTAGAGACTCATTTGATACAATGAAGAATGGTGGCGAGATGACTCAAATCCTTTAGTAAACGTGAAAATGCCACAGGGGGGAAGTAGAAGTCTTGCATTTAAGTCTTCAACATCTGATGTCTCCCTTTTCTTCTCCTTGAGTAACTTTAAGGTTGGAAAAATCAGGGTTGGTTATTCCACTCTGTCTGACAGTATCATATAGATTATTTACCAGCTTGTTCCAGCTTTTTATTGAAGGTATATGAGGGAAATATTCAAACCCAAGACTGTGTTTTTATGGATGGAAATATTGCAGATGTCTCGTGCATCATTTTATACACATTTTCCGCAAAATTCTGTTTGACATGTTTGGTATCTTTGGAAACGCTGGGTTCTCCACTAAAATTTGAAATAAAAATCTGTGGGTTTGAATAGTATTTGGCTGCACAGCATAAGTTTGTAATGACTAAGCCACCAGCAGGTCAATGTGATTAAAAAAAAGCAGAAGTAAACAAGTATTA
Source organism: Oplegnathus fasciatus (assembly GCA_003416845.1). NCBI lineage: Eukaryota > Metazoa > Chordata > Actinopteri > Centrarchiformes > Oplegnathidae > Oplegnathus > Oplegnathus fasciatus. The sequence goes on along the minus strand of NTHP01000492.1, from coordinate 491,466 downwards.
GCAGCAAAATATTCTCATATTACAAATAAAATTACTATTTGTGAGGAAGCTTTCCTTTTCGGTGGAAACCTTCATTTATTTCTAGTTTGGGGGGATTTTCATGGTGTCAGATCAATTCAAGAAAGAAGGAAGAAAAGAAGAAGAGAGTGAAAAAAGAATACCTCAGCTGTATTAGTATTTCATAGTATTTCATGTTGTGTTAAAAGTACTCATTGTGAAGAAGCGTGAAAGTTTAGTTTTGCTACTCAGCGAAAACCTTTGTTTATTTCTAGTTTTTGAGACTCATACTCATCTGATATGGAGAAGAATGGTAGAAGAAGTACTCAGATCCATGAATAAAAGTAGCAATATGACAAGGCAAAAAACAAAATAAAAAACAAAAATGTACGTTGCATTTTATACACATTTCCCAGTTCAGCCTGACATATTTGGCAACTTTTGAAATCTTCTGCTATCTTTTGAGTTTGTAATGACTGACCCACTGATGTACGATTAGTGGGATTAAAAAAGTAGAAATAAACAAGTATTTGCAGAAAAATATATCCTCAAATATCACAAGGAGTGTTGAAGATTACCTTTAGTGTTCTAGTTTGGGAGATTTTCATGTTTTGAGATGAGTTCAAGAAAGAAGAAAAGAGGGAATAAATTATGAAAGAACAAAAGGAATGGAGACAATTGTACATAATTAAGTTCTGTTACTTTGTTGGTACTTTTCCCTTTTCAGATCAGTTGAAAAGGAAAGGAATGAAAAAAGGAAGCATGAAAGAATATGAGGCCAGAAGGAAGGAAATAAATATAGAAATAAAGGATAAAAAATTGTACTTAAGTTCAGTACTTCAGTAACTCTACTCGTTAACTTTCCATCTATGATAATGAGCCAGATACTGACTGGAGAACAGTATAAGAGAAAGGGACAGAGGGTGAATGATTGGTTGAGATGGAATGAATCAGAGATGATCGATAACCCCGCTAAATTTTACTTGAGGTACATTCAAGTTCACAGAGAACAGAGAAAACCTCCACACACTTAGATCCAACCGGTTTTAATATTTACTGCTGAGCTTTGGATCTAAACAACCTTCAGAGTATACATCATGCTTTCACCCAAAGTTCAGCCATAAATATTAAAATTAGTTTGGATCCAAGCTAAAAGACTGAGAGCTGAAGTTGAGAAGGATGACAGCGACATAACCATCATTTCGTACTTCTTACAGATGAAGCGTCTCCAGGGAATGTGTTTTATTGAATTTCGCAGAGGTATTTAGTGTCGTTGCCTGAGTGTCTGTATTTTAGATACCCGTGTCGTTCCCACTCTGCCTCACTTCATCTGAAAGGGACTGTAATGTAGGAAAATGAATAAGTCTGTATCCCACCCTACTTTTGTGCGGCTGTGAGTTCCCTCAGACTTTCCAGCCATTGAGAAAGCAAACTTTTGTACTGATAACTTCTTTTCAGACCCCATTGAGAGAACAATTGCTGCCACACAACCCTTTCATGGTACACTGGTAAAGCTCTTTCAACACGGGTTTCCAAAATATCCTGTCTAGGGGCGTCAATTGGGCAAACATAGCAGTTTGTTAGTCACATCTAATGTACGACTTCTCTTTCTGTGTACCCTCTTCAGAGAAGGCAAACCCTGCTAAGAATGGGACATCGAGGGGGTCTGTACTTCCACTGGATCCCCTCAGTGAGAACTTTTTCAACAAGCTCTGGTGAGAGATGACTTTGTTGGAATTCAACTTACCGAAAGACATACCTCAAAACAGCAAGCAGAACAATGGATCTTTAGTTGAGGAGGTATGAAAGCATGAAGGCATGGGTGGGATTTATGAACTGGGACATACCAAATCCCACATGCGGTGAGAGAGCCCCAAAAGCATACACACCCTCCACGGATGCCTCATTTACTTATCACACTGTATCACTTACACCAAACCAGGGAAGCCAAACACAGTCTATATCCCAGGCCATCTGAGGTCAGGTGCAGGTGCAGGAATATTTCACAAAACAAGACATTTATTACAACCTGGATTTCAGCAGCACACATCCTGGCCAAGGCTTAGTGCCCTCACTTCCATCCTTAATACAAGCATGAGATTGTAATCGCAGTAGGCCGTAAGCCAAACACACAAACATAGGTAACACTGTGTTTTTGTGCCGCTGTCAAAATATCGGTGTACCACAGACTAAACATCAGGAGGATACAGCCGGCCATGTGGCTTGACAGATGTAGTGTGAGAACAAGAAGGGGCCGCTACAAGAAACTGTTAAAGAAAATCATTTTCACATGACACTTCATGAGAAAACTCTAGGGCTGTGAGATTCATTTATGGACATTAAATACAATACCAGATTTAAGTTCTTGAATCCTACCTTGAAATCTGGTTATTTATAACTTTATAAACTTCCAATTGGGGTTTCCATCAGAGCAGGAAATTTGATTTTAGCATTGGGGCCCAAATCCCAAAACTCACCAGCCGTTTTCACTTTTTTTACCAGCCGACTTTACCTTCCAACTGCTGGGGACGACCTCCAGACAACTTGGTTGGTCATTACCTCCACTTAAGTTATGCTTTCAGTCTGATTCAGTCCTGTTTAGTTTTCCAAAATTGTGTGGAAAGTTAGGCCATGAGCCAACAAACAAAAGCTGTATTTATGGTTATACGTTAAGGGGCCTCAGCGTAGCTACAGCGCCTCTGAAGCTACACTGTGGGCTGCACTGTAGGTGATATTCACTTCCTACACAAGGCAACAGGAGGTACGGATATACCACATGCAGACCACAAGAACTGTGATTGGCGGCTTGTGTTTTCTCCTACAAGTTTCCGATGCCAGTGGAGACTGCTGAGAGTGAAGACAACATTAAGGAAGTTGAAGAAAGGCTCAGTTATCGTCTCCTTTTGAGTAGCACACATCTAACAAAGCCAACCCTCTGCTCACTGCCATCGCCAGTCTTCAAGTGGAATAGAAGTTACCTGGATGAAACTCCAGTTATACAAGTACGTGCGTAGTCCATCGTCACTCTGTATCACAAAATCAAGTGAAACAGTTACTATGGGGAATTAATTAAAGCAGGAGACAGCCCCATCACGTATGATATATCTGTCTAGGGTTGCGGGGGTCGTGTCAATGGTTGAAACCTGGTGTTTAACTATAAATCAAAATCTACACCATAGTTATCTACAGCGGTATAACCCCTTGCGTTAAGCATATAATCTAGCTAAATGATTACGGTTTGGTGAGGATTTGGATCCAATAGCTCCACCATGAGGCTACTTTATGTTTTGCTTTGTAACCTTTGAACCGTGTACATTTAATCCAAACATATTTTGGGTGAGTTCCAAAATCCTTGTTGGTGTTTCACAGTCAACTTGGAATTAAAATTTGATGCCGTCTTGTGTTGGCTTATGAGTGGAGCTACAGCAACATGACAAATTCAGTTGGCCATGTCTCTGTTCGTGGTTGTGAATCATTCAAATTTTTGCATTACAAATACTTACACAAGTGCATATATTCCTGTAAAGGATTTAGGTAATCTCCAAAAATCCCAGCCATGAGCAGGCAATCAGCATGATCGTCTATAACCATGTGTATGTTACCGCAGATAATTTTGATTGTTTAGCCTTGGCAGAAGTACATGCTCTCTGAGTGCTTTCTCGTTGCCAAGGTGACTGGAGAAGCAGATATATTTACCAGCCTTTGCTAAAGTTTTACCAGCATTTTGGGGCATCTGGTGGTATTTTCCCTTGTCTGAATAGACTGCGTGCTATTCTGCAGCTATTTTCCACCACACCCAACCAGACCAGACCAGCATGTGTACCGAGAGGTCCCTGCAAATAAAAGCACTTGCAGAGCAGGAAGGTGAGCGCCACGAAAACAATCTTTGATGAGGCCTGTTAAATGAAAGCATAATCCCTGCAGAGCTTCCCCACGACATAACTGAAGAGCTGGAAGAAAACTCAAACCAGGACTACTGTGGGTGGTCAGGAACAGTTCAAAACCAAGTGGCAAAACAAACATACACGTATGTTTTGTCCTTACTCTGAGTGATTGAATGTTTACAAACTAATTGTGGAGAGCTGGCTTACATTAATCTTCCATACGAACATACCGTCTGTTTGCAACACTAATTCTCTCTTGGAATGTCATTTCCAAATTGTCTGTAGGAGCCTGCGTCAAGTCACATCAGCCCAAACAGCGCGCTTGCTGGTCTTTTTAATCTAAGAAATCAAAGCTGAGTAAACACCGCTTTGGTATGTCTAATTCCTTGAGCCAAACTCCAGCGGTCAAGTTTCACACATACCGACACACATCTGGAGCACTCTCGGCATGGAAGATCAAGCTTGATATCCTGCACATGTTGCGGCAGTGTGAGTCTCTCCCAAGGCTTTGACCCTAACACTCTACAAATACATCACTGAGGAGGGGAGCGATCTCCGGGCTTCTGTCTGTATGGAGATGTAACGACTCCACCAAGGGAGCCAAGTGCTCTCATCCACATTTCCATGGGGATCTTAGATAAAGTTTAAAGACATAATTGTCAGAACAAAGACAAGTGCTTAGGCTAACAGCAGGGAAAAAACTGTGTGAAGGGGTAGGGTGGATATTGGACTTTATTCTGACGCTAAATGCAGTGGATCAACGGGAAGACTCGCCAAATCTGTCAGCTCTCCCAGAGGCGTTGTTGGGGTCACCAAAAACAGCTTTACGAAATGCCACGTGATTTCTTATCTGCGTTGCTTTCTGCAATGTTTTGATTAACTTATCTAATGTTCGTTCAGTTAAGCATCACTTCTAAAACAGCAACTTAATATCAATAGCATATTTTCCTCCTTACTTAAAATTTATCCTCAGCTGTCAGTCGATTAAGACTAGCCAAAGAGGCTAATGCATGCAATTCTAGTAATCGCATCTGTCTCGTAATGGAGACAGCTCCTCATTTTGAGCAACTGGGATGACGATAGTCTCTCAGAGTACTTTAAAGGTTCCAACACGCTTTCATCGCAGAAAATATAACACCAGTCACTTATTCATCTGAGGACAATTGTTGGATTTACTCAGAGAAAGGTCGGGAGTGTGCTGAGACAGCAGAGACGGCAGCCATCCCTGATCTCCCTTGACCCCGCCAGGGTGCGAATACATAGGTGTCACAGCAAGAGCTTCAGTTGCTTGTGTAGGGTTTCACCTGTCTGCCTTGTTGGACCTCAACAGGATAAGCTGCGTATGTCGCCTGACAGATGTAGTGTGAGAAAAAGTGTGGACAAAGACCTCTGGAGAAATCATTTTCCCTTGGCGCTTCATTTAGAAAATTCTCCAGGAGTGTGTAATTCCTTTTCGGGGAATTAACTAAAGGACCAGATTTCAGTTATGGAACTTTGCGGTGAAACCTGATTGTTAATGACTTTATAAACTTTGGCTCACTTCAAGTCTCTTTTTAGCCATGCTAATTCTAGCTCTAGGGATGGCAATGTCAGTCGGTTGGTCCACCACTTTGGTTCCAACTGAAGTATCTATTCCATGGATTGCCATGAAATCTTGTACATACATTCATGGTCCCCAAAGAATTAATCCTGCGGACTTTGGTGATCACCAGACTTAAACTAGCGCCACCTGCAGGTCAGAGTTTTCACTTAAAGAGTTAAATTTGGCACAAAATTCAGTACAGACATTCATGTTTAATGACTTTGGTGATTCATTGACTTTTTCTTTACGGCCACCATGAGGTTGACATTTGTGATTTTGAGTAAAATGTCTCGACAACTATTGTATGGATTGCCGTGAAATTTGGTACAAAAATTCATGTCACCCTCAAGATGAACTGTAATGCCTTTGGTGATCCCTTAACTTTTCTTCTAGCACTTTGATCCGGTCAGGTTATGACCAAATATCTGCAAAACTAATGACATTTTCATCAGCCTCTACAGTACTTGTTTTTTGACAACTGTTGGATTTAACTTGAGAAAAGTCGATAGTGTGCTGAAACCACAGTCCTGATCTCCTTTGACCCCGGCGAGGGTACAACTCCACGAGTGTCACAGCAAGAGCTTCCCTCAGTCGTGTACGGTTTCACCGTCTGCCTTTCAGACCTAGATCTGAACAGGTAGAGGAGAATAGACCTATAGAGTCCTCTCCTTTTCTTCCTCCCTCCCCTCAGTCTTCTCCTTTCTCTCCCTCTCTTTTCTTCCCGGCCGGCTAATCTCTTCTCAGGTTTAGGATTCCCGGTCCGGGCTCTTTGAGGAGGAGGAAATATGGGGTTGGGTAAACATCAGGGCTCTCACTGCAGGGATTACAACACCCATATATCACCGTGACAACTCCCTTTTCAGCAGATGACAAGTCGCCAGGACCCTGTGCGAGGAGGGATCCAATGACACTTCCTATCGCCACTGCAGACACTGATAGCGTATACCGTCACCGTTTTCACAACATCATGTCAGTTTATGAGGATCCGGTGTCTGCATATTCTCAGCCAACATCTTTAGACCGGTTTGAGGTTTTCACACATTATCGCACCTGATGTTTGACTTGTGGGCATCTTCAGAGAGGTAACAACACAAACGGAAAAAGACTCTAGAGAAGTGCTTTGATCACATGTCATCTCAGAGAGACTGCTGTTCATTGTCCGTGACTTCATTTCACTCTCTCCTCTTGACGAAGCGAAGTGGCACACATGGCGACACGCTGCTGGATGCATTGTGCCTCAGCGGTTGGGTGTTACTCTGAATAATGTGAAACCATAGTCAGGCCTCGTTTGAGAAAATCCACTTTTTATCCAAAAAGACATTACTAAAGGTCAATGAGGTGGATTATTTCCCCAACCTCTCTGGGACGAACACAATTCCATGCGCTCATGCATTTTAACTGTCAAAGGTTAAAATTTAATTAGCCAAACGGCCGTACTTTTCCAAAGAGGTGGGTGCGTCCAACAATTCCTCAGAGTGATACATAATAAGAGGCAAGGGACACTTAAATGTTCTCCACGGTTGTTCTTCTTACTAGTGTGCATTTGACAACAACCAGTCATGTCAGAGCAGAGAATGAAATCATTTAGGGAGGAACAAAAAGGACTCAGAGTTTATGGTGGATTATCTTTAACAAGGTTTTGTATAAAAATTTTGAAAATACACAAAGTATTGATGTCACACCTTGTTTTACTGTCACTGGCAAATTCAAGGCATCAGAAAATGTAAAAACTTGTAAAAAACTTACAATTAAAATGTGAGTTTTTGTCCAGTTTGTAAGAACTGCTAACAACTCTAGTCTAGCTGCATTCAAAAATTAAATCACATTTAGACTCTTGCCTGAAAAAATACACAAAGAGGCACAGGAACAGTACTGCTTTAGGATATGTACTAAATTTTTATTTGTAAAATGTTTACTGGATTCAAAATATTTGCATATATTTTATATATATGCAGCTAATATTCAAGTATTGTATACCGGCAGCATGTCTCAGTACTCTGAACTTTGCAGTTCAATCTAGAAAAGTAACCTTCTCTGACTACACAAATATTATTCGTAGCTTTCATAAGACTCTTTGACACAAAGCCTCATTGATGCCAGGTTAAAACTGAGCACATTTCTCATAATATTTACCCAGTTCAGTTTTTCTACAATGGCTTCAACAACTAACTTTGTTGCAAAGTATTAAAAGTATTTCTATTGCGAGTAGTGTTTATATTAAGTCAGACACTGTAATGACTTCGCAATTTAAACATAATCTCAGAAAGTGCAGCACACACAAACTGTAATTTAATTGAAACATGATCCTAAAAATTATGTTCACATGCAGCTATTCTGCTTTTGTGATCTCAGTTCTTTAGCAAAGTTCAGTGCAAATGCAGGAAACAGTGTGTGACGTCTATAGATTGCAATAAAATGTATGACTGTGGCGGTCAGGACACAACCAAGACTGCCAGTTTTCATGTCTTAAACTTGTCAACTTTTTCATTATGACCACGTTCCTTTACTAACCTTGAACAAATGGTTTTAGTTGCCTTGAAAGGAAATGGAAAGGAAATACGCTAATTAATTTTCGAAATGGGAGTTAGATGAGAAGATTATTACCATTCTCATATCTGTGTCTGAGCTTAGTTAAGGCACATAAACCGCGACTTGTTTTTTTTACATTTTTGTTTGTATATAGATTAAAGATACATCGTGTTAATTAACGAGCATTAAGCAATACAATTTCAAAAGTTCAAAAACAGTCACTCAGATGGAATTGACATGTTTCCCCGAGAAGGCACAGATGGTTTAGTTTTTGGTTCAACCAGGGTCGCAGAGCACCAAAGCTTCTTTGCAGGAACTCCCTGCTGCATGCAGTTCCACACATTCACAAGCTGCCCAGTACAGCCACAGTCTGATCAGCTGATCAGTGAGCAGCTCCATTGGAGCAGCTGGGGGTTAAGTACCTTCCTCAAGGGCACCTCAGTGGTGGCAATGAGGGAGTACATCTGGTAATTTGTACACACAGTTATTTTATATTATATTGTATATTGTCTTTTGTTTCACCAGCAGTTGTTGTTGCCAGTGAGAAAGACCTCAGCCATTACATCATACAAACAATATTCACAAAACTGCACCAAAGAAAAACAACTCTACTCCTGATTTAGCTTAAATTGGAGCTACAAGATTTTATCTATGCAACTGTGGTGACTGCAATCACTTTGGTCTAGGGCTGTCCCAGAATCAGGATTTTTAGAGCAAACTCAGAGACTTCAAACTGATGCATTGAGTTAGGGGGTAGGGTGGGCGGTGCGTCATGTGCTTGTGGTTCATTGGTGTATGCTTTTTATTATCTTGAGATCTTATTCAGTTTTATACACACTCAACATTACTACTGATGTAGTTTCTTCAATACACCATACCTACAAATATGAAAAATTAAATCTAAAAAGTATTTCACTCCCCTTACTGTCACCTGCAGAGCAGCCGCCCCACCCTAAACTCATATATTCCTCTACATGAATCTCATGTTTTAATGCCTTTGTTCGTCATCTGTAATGTGAAAACATCAAATTTCCACACAGTCAGAGAAAGTAAAAGTGTGCGTCATAGTTCAGTTATAAAATCCTAGCTCAGCATGGAGCGTCTCTGATGTCGGGCTGCTGACAGCGCTGTCAGTCGGAGAATAAATCACACTCAGCGGCAGTAGAGGAGGTTGTACCAGTGTCTGGTTCAGAAGTAGTTTAGCCAACAGTCATTCACTGACAGTCAGCATTGGAGCAGCGAACAGACACGAGTCGCTCTTCCCTGCCTCACTCTGTCTGGTGTTGCGCTGTTCCCCCATGTGAATCATCGACTTTTAGGGGGCAGCCATAGTTTGGTCAGTGTTTGACAACATGATTAACTCTCTCTGAAAGTCAGGAACCAGAACATTGTATTGATGTACACCACTGAGCTGCTTTGTACTGAATGGAGGGAGTCACAGATTGAGCCACACACGCAAATAAACGAAAAATTTGAATCTATACACACTCACAAACTTGCATTTAGATTAATAGACTTCTTTTAAGCAAAATGGCTAAACAGCTGCACATTGGAGCATCTTATTAATGTGAATTGAGTGAATGTTTATTGATACAAAGTGAACTGTCAACTGTCGCAGGAACAACATGTGTTTAGAACTGTGGACAGCAGCGTAACTAAATGTTTTCAGTGTGCTTCCCTTATAAAGATATTTTGATACTTCCAAACTGGAAAACTTGACCTTTCTTTGCAGGGAACAGAAAATGTAATCCAGGCTGGGGAAAACACAACATGTCAGCTTTCCTGTGACCAAGCTGAAAATCATCCTCTGAATGTTGAAAACGCTGAATTTTATGGCAAAGGATCCGGAGTTGTGTCTGGTACTCAGTTATATAATCGCTCATATAATCACAGTGCCATCTCAGATGTTTATGGTCTTTATATGGCAGTTATTCATGTTTAAATTAAAGCGACAAATACTGAGGAGAAAAACTAAATAGAGGAAAATTGTATTTTTACATACAACAAGCCACCCGCACAGATTTAGTGCATCTTTGCTTCACTATGTGTGCATTATTGCCTGATGTCAGATCTTTTTTATTAAAGCCAAAGAAATAAAACAAACTTAGAATTTGTGAGCAATATTCATATGTACTGTACGGCTGACAGAGGAAGTGTTGGCAGGCATCTCGACAAGTATGAATAAGGCCATCTGGGAAGAATTATCCTCATTATAACAAAAAGCTAACAGTGATTTATACAAGGCTGTATTCTGCTGTTCCACTATCTCATAACGATAAGCATTTTATCATGGTGAAACACGCATTATCTCCGTCCACTCCCTTTTTCTCTGTTTTCTCTGAGGAGTTGAAGCAGGATGACTAATTAACAGCATTAGTCTCCATAATTCAGAGGAAAACCATGATGTCCAACATCCGATAGCTGAATCAAACTCATATGTGGACCGGCAGCGTATCGCATGCCTCACTATCAAGAATACAAAGCATCTCGTTTTAATTAGGCGGCACTGTGACGTCAAGGCCCGGCGCATGATGCCGAATCACTGACCACAGAAGGCCGGGCCTCGTCCTTCAGCTCATCGTTCACGTTTTCTTTAGCAGGAGTAAATAAACCCGACCTGCTCAAACATCCCCTCGCCTGAGGCACAGAGCTTTTACAATTGATTTGTGAAGAGCTGCGGCTGCCAAGAAACCTCATTTATCACACTATGCATAAATCATGATGGATGTCGTATTTAAGGCCAACAGCGCCATGAATATTCAACATTTGTCTTAGGTTTGCCCTGCACATCTGGCCCCAAATGTTGTGATTTGACTTGACGGCTTTGGTAGCATGAATCCCGACATTTCTCACTGTGCTGGATGAATAATTCCACCTTATATAATCCTGTAATTACTGAGCAGTCAGTTATGGATTTTAGGTCAACCGCATCCACCCTGATGACTCCAGTGCACACTTGGCGGGCCTCGCAGCAGATTCTCATGACAGACAGCTCAACCGTGGAGGTTCGGCCTACCATGCAGTGGCTGAGCTGCGCCGTGCTTTAGACCTAAAGCGCCTCTGCATCCTTTTCACCCCGATGGCACTCAGTTGAAACAATACTGCACAACACATATGGCGGAATCAATCACACTAGCAGACACACGTTTATTCCCGCTCGCACATTAAAAAAAGACATACCTGTCCAAGAGTGCGCACACGCTCACACGTAAAGATGTGTGATAAAACACAGCAACTTTGCCTGAAGCATAAAAGCATGACAAGACATTGGAAAAAGACACTTAAAAGACATTTCCCATTCTGTTTTGTTTGGCCTCTCTTAATTCACAGCACAGGAACTCTGAGCTCACTTTAGGAAGAAATAAAAGAAAAAAAGTGAAGAAGATGGGGAAAGACTAAGAGCTTACCTTTGACTGATGAAGCTGGATACCGTAGAAGAGAATATTTCTGAGCTTGGCTGCTGTGGCCAGGTCCATGATAGCTGCTGGCTCGACCGTTCCCCCGCTGACGGACAGCTCATCCGAACCACTCAAATGCACCTATCAAAACAAAGGCCACCGCCCAATCAGAAAAGGCTTGCCAATAGCGAAGATGTCTTACCAGAAGAGCAATTATGCCCCTTTTTCAGAGCAATTACAGTTCATTGTTCAAGCCGTCGTTTAAACATGTTGCAACTCAATAGGCCTGTTTATTTAAGGCTGTGTTCAGAGAAGACTTGAGCTCTGCTGTGCTGAGAGTAAACAGAGGTTGGTTGATGCACAGTCCTGTCTGAGGATATAATGGTTCTCTAATTCAGCTGTAAATCTTGGGGTTTATTTTCTCCAATTAGGGCGGTGTAATCCAGATACATTGGTTCATATTACCGTGTCATCCTTTAGAATATCCAAAGCTTAGCCGCTTTCCATAACCGTCCCACTGACAGAAACTTAACTCAAGATTTATTCCCTGCAATTATTTTGTCATATATCCTTAAAAACCGTGCCAGTGAGGCGCAGTCGTCAGGAGAATTGTTTCAAATGTGTCAAGACATCTGCACTAAACGTGCAATCATTACACTTATACTTGAATATCAATCAGATGTTCGCTGTCATCGGGTGAAGTTCAATTTGAAGACTGATTATTCAGCACATTAGCAGGTGTTCAACCTCCAGGCCACTAGTTCATATGAGTCTACCGAGATACTGATGCCACAGTGATATTTGTGCTGAATATCCAAAATAAACTGACACACATGCACAAGGACAGCATGAATTAAACAATAAAAAATGTGTCATTCTTTTGTTGTTGTAACCTTCTTAAAGCCAAAAATGTTACGTGAGGATGAATGTTTTATTTCATTTACACTAATTTTTTATGGCGTTACACACGTTAACATCTTGGAACTGCCCACTAAAACAACTCGTGTCTACCTTTGGCCACTGGGCAAGTCTACTGGGAGGACTAACAGAGAGATCTGCTCTGAAAAACTATTAAAAACAGCTGCTGGAGATGTACAGTACTTTGTGGTAGTTGCTGCATAAATACCTTGACGTGATGTCTTGTTGTAAATGTACAGAGTATGATAACAGAAAATGTTTTGAGTGACCTAAAAAATCAGCAGTCAATGTCTGGTTTTGCGGTGTCACCTACTCATAAAGAGACAGTGATGGCTTTTTATAGCCGCACCAGAAATCCACCACAGAAAAAGAAAGATGACAAACTTTCCTCCAGCAGTAGACCAAATCAAAAGACCAGAATGAAATCCACAAGACATGTTCTGTTCTTTGAGACGAGGTGCGGCTGCTATCATGCACCCCCTGATTTTTACAAGGTGGTTGCTGCTGTAGGTAGCTAGCATGTGATGCCCACAAACTGGATGAAACCGACGTTGTTGAACATTTTATGTTATTCTTCGGACTCACTGACTTAAGTAGGACAGGACAGTGGGCACCCTGAGGAATAAAACTGCAACACTTAATCTAACCGATGATGCACGACACGGTGTCCCGATAAAAGAAAACAATGAACACGGTGGAGGCAAAGACAGTTTCTTTGATTAAGTAAAAACTGCTATCGCACTTAAACAAAGACCATTTACCAGTGAAATAAAGGATGTCTGTGTGAAAATTGTCATTCATTTCGTTTATTTTAATAATTTTATTTATTTGTAGTTATTGTAACTGTTTGAACTTAGTTTCACCAGTGAATTAAATGCCAACATACAGTGTGTTTACATGGACATGTGCATCCCGGTTTTGTGCGTATAAACATCATATCCCGAATTCAGAAACCAGGATAAGCCCTTATTTACTCCAAAAGAAACCGGGATACTTACTGCATATAAACCACTTATTCAGACTTTCTGACGCGGCTTCACCCATGTGACATAACAGAAACACAAATGATGGCAGCGAAAGCACCTCAGTTCTGGAGTGATGAAGAAGTGGAGTTTTGGTTTTGGTAATGGAAGAGTTAAATATTCTGGGTAGTTTAAATGGGAAAAAGCATTGCTGACCTGTGCAAGTCTGTAGTACACAGGTTACAGGTTTACTGTTACTGGTTACTGGTTTGTGTTGTAAACATCACAGGCACCTGCACAAGTAGCACGCAGTAATCAGTAACCGGGATATTAGTATTTATCATGTACACGGGGATATGATCAACCAGATTTTTCTGTGCTCCATGTAAACGCCATCTTCTGAATATGATCAAAACCAGGATTAGCCTCATGGCCGGGACACTCATGTCCATGTAAATACACTCATAGTGTGAAACACAAGAATTGTTGCTATGGTAACTTGTAGTTTGATACACCTCATGCAATGATTAAAATGGGGTTAAACTGTTGACCGGAAATATGTGTGAGGTGTCCCGACATATTATCTTAACCTGCCAGTCAATTAGAAAACATTTTCTGTGGAGATTATATAATAAAAAACACCCACCAGTACACATCACAGACTTACGATACCTAACAGCATATGACATAAGGTAGTAATATCAACAACATGGGTTATTTCTTTGAACACAAAGCTCAAGGCCACAGCACCTCGTCTTCACAGACGGTTTGAAACAGCGACCTTCATCAACCAGTCTTGCTTCTCTGCCCCCGAGGCTACCACCTACACTTCAAACTCAACTACCCCTCCACTGATCACTACCATGTGATCAAACCTGTCATGAATAACGGGGAACGTGTGCAATCTCACAACAGCCGCCTACAAAAAAAACAAAAGAAAGGTAAGAAAAAAGCTTTGGCGCTGAACTAAACCTCATCACTTACAGCCGTGAAACTCAGAGGCTGCTTCACGTTTCTCGCAGTCACAACTTCCCGTTCGGAGTTCACACACATTCTAACATGACCGTGAAATCAGGTTAGACAAGGAGGGAAAGTAAACTTCGTGTGATCTGTTAAAGCACTGGATTGTTTTCCTTTTTTTAAATCCACTTTACTTTGGTCTTGTTAATTTGATATAATCTACATCATGTGTTGTAGAAATTTGTGGGGCTGCAACTAAGGATTATTTTCATTTCCTGCTTATTTTTTCAATTAATCGATGAATCATTTAGTCTGTTAAGTGTTGGTGAACAAACAAAGACCCAATAGTATTCAAGAAGCATATTTGAGAATCTGGAACCAGCAACTTTTTTCTTTGATAAATGACTTAAATGATTGATTGATTGTCAAAATTCCAATTCAATCAAAGTTGCTGTTCATTCATTTTGTGTTGACTGATTGATCACTTAATCAACTCATTCATTCTGCACTGGAGATTTGTTTTAACTTAATTAAAAAAACAGGAATGAACAGAACAGAGAGTAAAATGGAATAGAGTAGAACAGGAGCGAGTACAGTGGAGTAAAACAGAACAGAACAAAACAAAATTGAGAAGGATAGAACAGACGTAAGGGAACAGAATAGAGTAGAATAGAAACATGTTGACAGTGGGAGTTGTGGGAACTCTGACATGCTTTTGTCGATCCCACTAAAGCCAGCTTCAGACTGTGTGTTTGTACATGTGAATCCATGTGTGTGTGTGTGTGTGAGTGGGTGTGTGTTCAAATCTTTATTGAAAACTCAGTACTACCCACACAAATAAGAGCCAAGGTTTCAGTGGAGTAATGGTGCGTGACATCTGTAGGTTTATTTCTCTTATTACCTGCCATTGTTTTGGCACTTGCCCTGTGTGATAGTTGAAGTGGTCAATTTTCCAAATTAAAAAAGAAGGTAAACACAAATATTTAAATGTTTTTTTTGGAGGAGATTTGATCAGTTTGTTTTGGGTTTTTTGTTTCAGGTCAGTGTTGCTCTGTTAGTGGCGAACAGTGAGCGAGGCCGAGCTGCAGTGCTCCCCCCGAGGGGGGGGTATAGGGTTTCCAAACAGCTACAGAGCTCATCAAGGGACCCAAGGTGGACTACAGGTGACGTTTTTACAAGCGGAAAAAAGAAAAGGTTTGGCTCACTGTGTAGTACATGTACCTCGAAGAAACTGAATCCTTCCTGAGCCAGATGTCTGTTTTCACGAACATGCAAAGAAAAGTTCATTCAGAGTGTGGGAAATGATATTGAGACGTGTTTAACTTCCAGAACACACATACACACACAGCTCTTTACACACTTACTTACTTACTGACTTTTGAGTAGATTTCAAGGAGACACAAGGTCTAATAAAACCTGATTCAGGCTGTTCCATCACTGCAGGCTTTTAGGAGGCTTCCCTGACGTGTTTGCGCTTTCAACCCTTCAAAGTTAATAACAGCTTATTCTTATAGTTTTTTAATTATAATCACTCATAACATGCAGAAAAAGAAGTTACAGAAACAGAGTTATTATCTCTCAGCTGTTTGGTGAAAATCAGGTTCACGTGGAAAAAAGATACATTTACAAATTCTAATTTCATTTATATTTTCAAAAAATATAAAATATAAATATCCAATTTTATAAACAAATCAGAGTATTTGATCCGACGCACTATGAAACAGCTCTTTTCATTTGAAAACAGATACATTTAGCATATGTTTTATTGTAAATTTCTATTCTATATTTATGATTCTTGACTTTGCAGTACTTGTTTTTTTCTTTTCTCTTACTATGTTTATTGTTATGCACCAACATACCGAGGCAAATTCCATGTATGTGAAAACCTACTTGGCAATAAACCTGATTCTAATTCTGAAATCTTAATCTTAATCGTTAATGTAATGGCACTCTAAAGAGCATAAACTAAGCAACATTCAGCAGTTGAACTGTTTTACCCCCTGTAGTTACATATTCCATCCGCATTCAACCTTAAAGAGGAACTCTTTTTTTCCAGCACATGAACACACATGAATTGAAAATACACGTGCTAGGAGGGAGGGTCCTAGCAGAATTTAAGTGTGTACTTACTCTTTAAGTTTGAGGGTCTCTCAGTATATAAAATGAAAAGCACGTGTGGTCATATCTCATCTTTTCCCAATTAAAAGAGAGACGAAGATTTCTCAGAGAAAAATACAATTAATGTTCATTTCTGCAAAACCACAGTCACCAGAGATCAGCTGTCAATCAACCGCTGTGGGCAGGAGCTTTGTGTTGATGCAGTTTGTTTCTGTAGGTAGGTACACCTCTTTTCTTTGTCTGTCCATGGCAGAAATTGTTCATACTACAGCAGTGTTCAAACTAATGACTAACTATAATCGTTATTTCCAAGAAACTTCTGTTCCTGCTGCATTAATGTAAACTATGTCACTTCCTGTGCATCCTTTTAAGGTAAGACCAACCACATCCAAGGTGACTGTAAAGGCTGAATCCCTGTTGTGTTGTATAAACTGGTGATATACTGAAGCAAAACAGCCAAACCGGAAAAAGTTATAGAAGAACAAGCGGGGACTAAAAAGTAATGAGCAGATTTACACAGATGCTTTTGCTCCGGCGTGACAGAGAAGAGTCGATCCTGTACTGATGAAACCTGCTGTGTGTGGACTTACAGCTTTATAAAAAGGCCAGCGTACCTAACACAAATCAAGGCAGTGGTTTAATTGAGTAATGCTGTGTGACATTTGCACTTATTAAATTGGAGCTGTTGGGTTTTTTTGGTTAAAACACACATCACAGAATGTGAGAGCAAGCATTCCAAGTTCTGTTGGCCTTATTACCAAGCTTTATTTTGGCGCTGGTCCGCTGGTCCAAGTTAAAAAGTTCAGATGGACTTTTACAAATTCAAGAAATTTGTTTTCTTCCTGTAACTTCGCATGTCAGAGTTGCTGTGCGGTTGATAAGTGACAGCTCCTGCACCTCCCAACATCTATGCATTCATTCTTCTTCACTGGTTTACAAATCTGTCCTTCAGACAACAACAAGAACTGCCAACTTACAGCAAGGAAATGAAACAGTCGGAAGTCTGAGGAGTGTAGGATAGGTTTGAATATTTTAAATCTCAGGTGGCTTTTTAGCCATCCTCGAGGCATAGCTCTAATAATGGCAATGGCAGTCAGTCCACCACTTCGGTCCAGACAGAAATATCTCAACAGCTATTGGACTGATTGTCATGAAATTTTATACAGACATTCCTTATCCCAAGATGATGAATTCTGCTGACTTTGGTGATCCCCTGACGTTGAGGTTAACTTCTGTGGTCTTGAGTGAAGCCAACAACATTTGGATGGATTGCCATGAAATCTGGTGCAGATATTCATGTTCCCCTCGGGATGAACTGCAATCACTTTGGTGATTAACTTTTCTTCTTGCGCCATCACTAGGTCAAAAATTTCTCCAATACTTCATGCTCCAGCCTCAGCTGTACTTTGTGTTTAGTGCTAATTAGCAAACATCAGCATGCTAACATGCCTCACATTAGCGTGGCTGTGCACTCCGAGTCTTTTTTGTAAAACCATGGCTGCAGTATCCGTGTGTGAACTCACCCAAATGACGACCAGCGGGTTGAGAAGAGCCCGATTCGCTACCTCCGAATCCTTCAGTATAGCCTCCACTTCAGACAGGAAAGAACTATTGACCTGGAGACAAAGGAAACCAAAAACTTGATAAGAACTTTTGAGCAAAGAGGATTTTTTTATCCCCGATGACCTGTAAGATAAGAAGTACGCTAGAAGCTTTTAGAAAATCTATGCACTCCTTTGGCCAGAACAGATCATGAATATTTACACAGACATGTTTTAATTTCTCAGAAAAGTTGTAGCGAAAATGGGAACTTACAGAAACCTGGATGAAGTTCCACTCCTTTAACAAATACCTGCCGTTTTCTCCCATCAGATCTGGGATGACGTCCAGCTCCTGTAATACGGAGATGCCCTGATGTTAAATATTCAGTTCTGCTTGTTACAGGATCCAGAGTGATAACACTTAAAGCATGTGCTGCAGTACCAGAGTCCTAATGCATCTGATGTCGAGTGACTGATTGACTTCAGCGCTCAAAGGTCACAAGCCTTCTGGTTTTTGTTTCAGCCACTTCTTCAATCATCTTGTGTCAGAGTACACCCACCTGCTTCCCTGCCATGAATTATATCATAATTAGAGAAAAGGGGTAAAAAAAAATTCTAAATACGCTCAGGGAGTACGGAACTGAGTGGCTCATTTCCATCAACTGTAATCAGACGCTTATTAGAACAAATGGAAGAGATTAAAAAAAAGAAACTGTTTCTGGGCTCCTTTATACTTCTGAACTGGCAGGAAAATTCTGTCATATGCAAAACCCGGGGACAGCGATCAGACACAAGCCAACTCAAATTTCATTACGCTGCAAATTGAGTCAAAGGCCGACCGACGGCCAAGAACCGTAAAAGCTTTTTTGCTCAAAGAACCAGGACATTTAGGTCCTGATCTTTCCATTCAGTTTTGGCCTTGGCACACGCGTGACAGGCAACCGGATAGTGCGCCGTGTCCACCATGTCCGTTTTACATTCATCTTTGTTGTTGTGCCTCTAATTACAGCCTGGTACTACAATTTCACACACACAGGAAATAAACACAGAAATAAACATCCACAGTCTGAGTTTGGCATTGAGATACAGTTGTTCTACCCATTAAAATAACAGAAAGTAATTGGAAATGTGAAATGGATATGGGAAACATATGTCAGAGGGTTAATTGGTCTTGAAAGATAACTGCCCATGGCTTCAGGAGGAAAATCATTTCAGTCCGAAATGTAGATTTGCAGGGCTTAAAAATTTTGACATGATCTAAACCAGGTTGGGCATGAAATCCCAGAGTAGGGATGTTTATTTAAATTTAGGCATGGCCTCCAGAGCCAAGAAGCCACAGAGGCTCAACGACCAAACCACTCCGAGGACACAAGAAAAACAAAGTTTCAGAGCTCAGCAGTAGAGCTACCCGCTAAAATGAATTTTAAACGTGTTCAGGAAGAGACCAAATTTTAGTCATTTTAGTGTAGATTGGTCAAATTTAAAACAATGCAGTGTTTAAATACTAAACATTATACTTAAAGCCGTAATATATTGATATTTTAACTCAACAGCCAAACAAATACACCCCTCTCTTCAGTGCTCCTTCAAACATGCGCGAGTAACGCACAGCATTAGTTTGTCCTGTGTACGAGCACGAGTTGCAACATATACTGAATAAAATATTTAATATTTGAGCCTGTGGTGGCATCAAGATGGGAAACTAACAGCAGCCACAGTTACTGCTGATGTAAATGTATTTACCACATTTAAAGGTCAAATCTATACTCTAAAAAAGCATTTGGCGAGTAAACTTTTGTAAATTGCTAGCACCATTACTTATCACTATCAGTGGCTGACAGACAAAAAAAGCTCTTCTCCTGGCGTGGTGTTTGCTCAACAATACTCCTCGCTCTTTATCTAAATGACAGACCCTCTTATAGGTTGAGGTTAATCATCAACAACCTTCACTAAGTTGATACATGAGTTTGAGGAATATCTTTGATCTGGGCTGGATATGAGAATGTTATCATACATCAAGATAAGAAGGATTGGTGATACGGGAGAGAATACAGAGGGGGTGATTTGGCCGATTTTTTTTAACGAAACGCTTCTTTCCTTGTTTATGTACTGAGGTGCCATAAAACATCTACTCAACGTGGTTTAGCCTTTGATCCAAATTCACTGAAGCCAAATGTTTAAATAATTGATGACTCATAATTATGTTAAAAAGAGGAAAGCAGGATAGTGACGGTCTGCAAAAACTGGTTCAACGTGGAGGAACTCATATGTAGAAAATGTTTCTACATTTCCTTTTTCTGTGCTCATGAAACATTTAGACAGTTGTGTGGAGACACAATAAGACTGTAATGCTTCAAATTTAGTTGCAAATTACACATTTGACACTGAAGTTTGAAGGCGAGGGATTCTTGGCATTGTTTGTAACTAACTGAAACTAGGGATGGTTTATTGGTTTGACAATATAACGCAGTAGAGAAGAGTCACCGTTATCACACATCTTCATCACAATAACCATTTGTAGCCGTTAGCATGAGCACTTCTTGTGCTCAAGAGCAGAGATTGCAAAAACATGTTTGAGATCGTGAACTGAGACTCAGGAGACTGAGAATATTTGACCTATATCATCGTGAAGGACATGATGACATTTTGTACACTGAAATTACACGTCATTTTGCTGAACTACTTTTGTTAAAACTGCTTATCTGACAGGCAAAACATTTGGAATGACGTGGAAGTACTGTATTTTTAGCTGCATCAAAAGTATTTCTTGAGAAAATAGCTTATATTGTGATACTTTTGGCCAAGATAACCATACTATGAGTTTTTTATATTCGCACATTGCCTGTTTGAGAGACGGAAACCTTGCAACATTACTACCACTGAGGTGCTGTTGAGCAAGGCCGAGGGAAGACGCTCATTGGTCAAACATTCAGGTGTGAATGTGTGTAACTGTGTGACGGTGAACAGGGTGTTCTGCATTGGTCCCAGTGAAATTTACATGGATAAATAAGGTTAAAAAAGAGCTCCCAAAGAGTGTGTTTACATGGACATGACTATCCTGGTTATGATCGGGTCTTTGAAGTATCCCGTTTTTGTGGTTGCGCATGTAAACATCATATCCCAATTTCAGAATCCTGGATAAGCCCTTATCCTGTTTTTGAGAAACCCGAATGTTAGCTGGAGTACTCTGAAAGAAACCGAGATACTGTTGCATGTATACATTTTATCCAGGTGTCTGACTGCTGCCGACTACCAGCGCAGACGCGACTTCAGCCAAGTGACGTAACAGGAGCACCAACAATGGCGGCAATGAAAGCGCCTCACTTCTGTAGCGATGAAGAAACGGAGTTTTGTCTTTTGGGAATGAAAGAGTTAAAACACTGAATATTTTAACTCTCGCATTGAAATGCTGACCTGTTCAAGTCTGTAGTAAACAGGTTACAGGACGTCGGTTACAGGTACAGGAATGTTAAGAGTAACAATTTCAAAACTGCCGGCTTGTGTCGAAATATCACAGGCGCCTGCACAAACAGCATGCAGTAAATATTAACCAGGATACTAGGATTTATCATGTAGACGGGGATATGAATAACCAGATTTCTCTGTGTTCCATGTAAATGCCATATCCGGAATATGATCAAAACTGGGATGAACCTCATAACCGCGATACTCATGTCCATGTAAACACACTCAAAGAAAAAAACGGCTCCTTCCTGGAAATGTGGTATTTTCAGGAGATTCATTTTTGTATAAATTTCAACTGACAACTTTTCCTGTTTCTCCGTAAGCCTGGATTTAAACCGCATCAAATGGATCCCTCAGATAACGTACTGCTGAGAGAATCCTTTAATCACATTCTTACTGTGAGTATCTTCCTCTTACTCACACTTGCTGCCAAATCCCCCACCTGCGCACACACACACTACACTATACTGTCAGTTTTCAGCTGGGCGTCCCAACCTTATCCCTGTATTAGATTCACGTAATGGCACTGGGACAAAGGTAATTCTTCATCTTCCGCTTCTTCCACTCGCCTTTCATCTCCCCCTCCATTCTTACTCCCTCCCAAACTCCCTGAAAAGGATGTATCTGGTTCCGAACAAGCGCACCGGAAAAACGCAGCCCCACCGGCCACCTGAGCGCAGACGGGAATGGCTCCAATCAGCCGATCCAAGGAGACTGACACTGACCCCAATCCGTCTCTGGGGCCCGGTCCAGCACCGGACAGCGAGATCCGCCCGTTTGACACAGACTGATGAAGGACTTGGAGCAAGTTTAAAGGAGGATGGACTGTTTGGATCACGGTGGAACTTGGAGAACTTGGAAACACGTTATACGGCGTGCTCTGCGGCCCCCTTCCTCTGTCAACAGCTACACTCAGGGAATATATGTACATCAAGATGATCCAGGAAACACGTTTTCATACACGAAGCCATGTGTGAGCGATTTGTCAGCCTGGGCGTCTGCTCTGGAGTAATAAGATGGTGGGCATGAAATATTAGCACATAAAGGGATGGACAAAATATCATAAACACCTGTACAATCTCATGTGATCTGATACAAAAGCCCGTTTTGTGAATCTTATAATCTTATCAAATCTGTGTTGAAGAGGCATTGATTCAACTCCATCCTCACTTTTGAATCCCTACTTTGGTGTTGTTTTAAGGGATTGCTTTACATCATTATGTGTCATTTTGTTCCTCTACATGCAGGAGTGGGAAAAACAGCACGAACGCCTCTCAGTCAAGAGTGTAGGTTTGGTTTCAGAATTAAGTCAGAGGTTCTGTAACGATGAAATTAAAAAAAAGCTATAAAAATGCTGTATCTTGAATTTATATACATTTATATCAGTCTCAAACTGATACTTAATGATTACCTCACATTTCCATCTTTATCACCAGGAGCACTGCATTATCTTTGACTGTTTGCATGTTTCCAGAAAAGTATTTATAACTGTAAATAAAAACTGATTTTTCTTTTGGCTGAAAAACATGTACATGAGGTGGAAGTGCTTTTTAGTAGTGCCTGCACAGCTTCCTGTCAGGAACTGCTGCTGCTTGTAAGGCTTAATTTCTGTGAGCTCAATATAATATACAATATATAATTTAAGGTGTTTTAGATAAGCGTATCAATATTTTTATCAACTCCTCTCGTCTCTCATCTGAATTTTGGCAGCTGGACAGTAGAGAGAGACTGTTAAGAGATTTTAGAGAAACAAGCTCAAACTGTAAAAGTGGGGAGGTGGTGGGTATTTAGCTGTGCTAGGGACAAACTATAAGTGCGAGAAACAAACTGAACATAACGGATCAACAAAGGAAACTTGAATTGTGCTGCAAGAGTGGTTTGAGAAGTTTCTAAGGACATTTTGAGGCGTTTATTTGTTGTTACTTTGGGTCGCCATTGGAGTCCATTGTACTAAAGCTGCTGTCCACCACTTAAGAGCAGGCTACAGAGGCACCTTTTCTTTTTAAGCCTACAAGTATTTGATTCTCCAAATATAGTTTTTCTGCAGAGTATTCATTTAACAAAACCAAAACATTACACAAAGGCAGTATTTGTTACAGCTGGTACATTAAACGAAGACTGTACCGCTTAGCTCAACGAGCTCTTCTCTACCAGGTGACACAACACACCTCCCGCAGCCACACACCTTTACTGGAGGGTTACTTTGTTTGTGTCAAAACTTTACAACTTTGACCATCATGGCTTGTCTGTAGCTGGTGATCATCGCTTTCTTGTTCTAAGCACAGCTTTGCACAGACCCAAAACTTGTAGTCACAAAGCTTATTTATGTAACATCCATTCTTCTTCCTTCTTTTTCAACAAAGACGAAAGGTTGCTTGATTTAGTGGTTTGCTCAAGGGAAACTCAACAGTCGTTGAGGTAAAGGAGAGCATTTCACATGTGGAACCTCTACGTGGTCTGTGCTGTCTGATTGAATATCTCAGGCTGTCACTCACTTGCTGTTTTGCATATGGATACTGTTTTCCATTGTCTATTAGGAGCAATTTTACAAATTAAACGGAGGATGTTTGCAACATTGGAATGTGATGTGCCCAAAAAAAGATTAAGAGTGAAAGGGAGGGGTATGAACTGTGGTGGAAACTGGGAGCTTGTCAAGACTGACTGAGCAGAGGTGGTAGCACGATGAGGAGGATGAGGAGGAGGAGGAGGTAAGAACTCATCACTAAACACTCAATTAATCAAGCAAACTCCCACGGTACAGAAAATATGAGTGCCATCTGCTCTCCTGCATGCAGGGGAGTGAGAGGTGGAGGTCGGGGATGGAGGGAGAAAATGAGCAGGAGGAAAGTTGCGGAGAGTGGATGTCCCAGACAGACTCCATTAGAGGTCTGACCGCAGATGGCAAGTCTCACCACCGGGCCACCCAAGTGGAGCTCATTGAGCTGGGGGGAGATTGGAGGTACAGGGACGGGGAGATGAAGAGGAAAATAAAAATGGCAAAGTCATGGGGATCGTCTGCTGTCATCAACATAACCAACATTTTAATCAGCTGTGACTGTCACGTTCTTACCATGTCGAGAGCTCCAGCAGCCTTCTGGAGGGCATCAGCCAGTGTCACAGCTTGTGCAGATGCACCCGTAATAACACAGGCCGACCGCGACAGAGTCTCTGAAAGAGAGAGACATGAGACTGGTTGAAAACTCCTGTGATAGCTGCCCCATCAACAGGGAGAGAGCTCATTTGCATGAACTGCCATCACTAGAAGTCCACTGGAAGCTATACACTAATAATTAACTGAATACATCACAACCAGACTTGAAAAAGGTTTGTGCTGTTAGTATATGTCAGTTATTTCACAGATAAAGATGAACGGTCTGATGGGGTAGTGTGTTTACAAATTCAGGCTACTATGACACTGTCTAACTATCTGTTCTATATTCTGTGTTCTCCGACCTAAAACATTCAAAAACCTCCACCTGCTTTTTACCCACCAGTGTTGTCTGTTTAAAATATACCTATACTAAATATCAAAACATATGAAAGAGGGATGGTGCACAACATGAGCCTGCTGTGATTCAGTTCGTCTCTACCTGTTTTGGTTGATCATTCACCTCAATGGAGGATAAATTAGAGAAGCCAGTGGTGGTAGAAATAAGAGAGACGTTTTCCCTGCATATATCACCTGGCTCACAGAGCGACGTGAAGAACAGACTAGTTGTCTCCATGGACAGCCAGCTATAGAGCTGTGAAGCAGGGAGAGTTCCTGCTCCCAGAAGTGTTTCTCCAAAAACACAAGAGCGTCCTAAATAATTTAATGATGTTATAGGTTTATGCTATGGTTTATTAGTTTTATTTATTCCAGCTGCATTTATGAGAAATCATGTTTTTCCTGGCAGTGTGGTATGGAGGATGGCTCTAAATACTAGAATACCCATGAGCCTCCGCCTCCATTGCTACGGAGAAGAAGTGAGTCAGAAACTGTGGTGACACAAAAATAATTTGTTGTTGCAGTTGGAAGCGAAACGCCCACCACAATTGAAGAATTCCTGTCCTTTGCACTAATCGATATCTTTATGTTAACAACGGATCACATGATTTATGTGTATTGTGAAAAGGTGTCGCTGTAGTGACAAACTCACACCCCAATCTGCACCTCCCCCTGCACTTTCAGCTCATTGTTTTGTTGTTTTACGGCCCACAACTTCACTGTTCTGGTCCACTTCCACTGTTCTCATCAGTGTCACTTCCAGTATATATGAATAAATACTGCTTCATGCTCTGTGATTGGATATTTCTTACACAAATGCTCCTCTGTAGTTGTAGTTGACTTCTCTCTTACATTTTCATGTTCACAGGCTTGTACTTTGACATTTTATCAAAGAACCAGATATTTTCCAATGCACTTGGTCTTCTTTTGTACTGATGATTCAACCAGGAGAGTTTCATCCAAGCCTTGGAGCTGGTCCAACTGTCGCTCGTCTAACATTGTCAGTGCTAGGTCAGCTAATTAGGCTCCAAAACATTTAGTTTTTCATTTGATTGTATTTTCAGTTTTCTCAACAGCGCACTCTTTAGCATCCACCCGCCGTTTGTTGAAGCAAGAACGTTTGTGATTGTATGTTTCTTGCTGAAATGCACCCTGGGAGTCATAATTGACATCTACCTCAATGTTTTTATGCACACAGGCTTGTACCTTCACTTTTTATCAATGAACCAGATATTTTCTAACACAGTTGTTAATCTTTTGTACTGATGATTTAAACGGAAGAAGTGCTGCAACTGTCATGTAAGATTGTCTATGGGAAAAATCAATGGGACTTTTACTTCTGGAACGAATTAGCTCCTCCCACTTCACAACTCTACGGCAAAATTACAAGTTCATGGTCCAAAACAGAACAAAAGTTAACCATTTCTATAACGTTAAGTTAAGAAGGCCAACTTTTACGCTGCAAAAAACGGAGGAACTCCAATAAGGTGGCCTCATTTAAAAGCCATTTACTGAAAAATCAGTTTGAAAGTGTCCACAAAAACACACACTTCTAACCAGGACACACACATACACACACACACACACAGCGGTGCGTGTGCAAGTATGTGTGAGCACACAGAAACACAAACACACACAAACTGAAACACTCGACAGTTTCTCATAATGACAGATGTGAGAACTTTCTTCCACGTCCTCTCTAAGAAACACACAATGAATTCATTCACATCAGAGGCTCTGGGAATAATCACTGCACCTTATGTCATCATCAAACAGGTAATTGTTGGTCCAGGTGCTGGCGGGGTGAAACACAGGGCTGTGTTTATTTCCATTTCTCTGATTGTGATAGTTTCCCTTGTCCTGACTTGCTCTCCGTAGTATTCAGACTTCTTACAGCCACCCTGTTCCAGCCAAGCTGAACAATGCTACAAAGCATTTCTGAATACAGTGAGGAGCTATTCAAGTCTTAACTCTAAACTTTCATGTATACGTGTCTACATGGATACTTCATGTGTGTAAATAATATAAGAAGATGAAAAGGTCCACTATACACAGTACATACAGGAAATGATGAGGCGTGTAAAGAAGGTAACTCACCTTTGATAATGGACTCTGCAGCAGCCAAATCCCGTTTGTAGGTTACCTGAAGGACAAAATAACTTAAAGGATCACTTCAACCAAATTAGAAACAAAACATGTTTACGTATAGGAGGTGTCTGGCCATGCAGATAGTTTTGGTTTTATGTGCCAAGATTCTGAGATAACTGCCTCTGAAAAATATCCCACTACCCCAATACAGTGAAGGTGGGTGGAATTTTAATTGGGTTCCTCAAAGCACTGAAAAACAAAATTAGAAACGCTCAATAGCAAAGTTACTCCAGATCAATGGTTCCCAAGGTGTCACAAGATCATTTATAGGAAAAAGGAAATAATAAAAAATTAATTCTGCTATTCAAAATTATATTTATTCTTTCAGCCTTTCTCTAAACTTTGCTTTTTCATGAGAAATACTGTGGTTTTGCCTCTTCAAGCCTCTGAAAATAATTCAAATGAAAGAATCTAATAGCATGATTCCACTGCAAGAACTTTTCCAGTAGACCAGGAACCATTTCATAAACTCAGGAACTTTACCTGAGTTTCGACCAGAGTTACCAGGGTCTGACTTCCTCTGCCATTGTTACTGGTGCCAAAAAAGTCCATGCTCTGGGAGGGTAGTACTTTCCCACGGCCCAAAAGCTATCTATAAACGCAGCCGTTGTTTTTTTAATCCATTGTTGGACTAATTTGGCTAATCTTCATGGTTCCTCAGAAGCAACAAACTCATACAGGAATGCGCAAACAGGACGCTTAGTTCTTGATTTGGTTCCTGTGGCTCCGTAGATCCTGGAACTATTTGGTCGAAAAGGGCTCTAAGAAGGGGAAAATCACTCTTCAACTGAGCTTCTCACAACTCATTGACACCCAACCTGTGGCGTGTGGTCATGACTTTGAATTCATCACAAGCAAAAGATTCAGTAACCGGGGCATTGTTTCTGGAAAGCAGTTGCTCTCCTCAAGTTGCTCTTCAAATGTTATTTAAATGTCCTTCTTCAGTGCTTCGAACACCACAATCAAAATTCTGTCCACATCCATTATACTGTGGTAGACAGAGATCTCAAAACCTCAGCACATAAAACCAAAACCATCTTCATGGCAAGATAACACAAGTCCAACTAGAAAAATATGTCTTTTTGTGATTTGGGTGAACTAACTGTTTAAGGCTAAAAGTTACATGATCTGATAAAGGGTTAAGCACAGAACATTTAAACATTTAAACTAATTTCTACATGCTAATCCTGGACGTCACATTCAATATACTAGGGCTTCCTCCCTAGCCAGAACCCCTCACTTTCAATTCATGAGCTTTGCTTGTGCCCATATGATAAATCAGCAGCGGACATACAGCTGTGCTAGCCAAAATGTCACCAAATCCACAATCCCCAACCCAAACCAGGGGCCTGGCGAGCTCACCTTCCACAGTGTTGGCGGACCCTGAATGAGCTTGGCATTGGTGCCACAGTACTGCAGAGCCAGATGAAGACACTCGGTGCCAAACTCAAAGTCTGACTCACTGCACTGCAGAAGGGACACAACAGAGAGGAGCGGCTGTGGACAATTGTTGACAACACTATATTTCCATCACACTCAGTGGAACTGTGGTACACCATGTTGTTCCACTGCACTGTTGGAACTGCACCAGTGGCTGCAACCAACTGGATGCCCTGTTACATGTATTTACTGATCATAGTGCTTGAAGAAACATTAGGGGATCACCAAAGATCACCAAAAAAATTCACAGCTCATCTTGGGGTAGACATAAATTTCATAGTTGTTGAAACATTTCAAAGAAATCTAATCCTTTATAATAATGATATAACAAGAATAAAACTGTAGTTGTTAGACCCTGTTAGAAGGGGTTAAAGTGTAAACTTTAGGGTTCGTGCCCTTTTCTCGGGTACTCTTGCGCTCCAAACATCTCTTGGAAATCTTGGAATCTTGTGCAAATGTGAGATTTTGGTCTGAGGGTGCTGTAACGGAAAACCACCACAAAATGGAACATGAAAGTGCTCAGTGAACTTCACACCACTCTGCAATTTAGCACATTTAGTACTTGTGTACATGTGGATTTTTTTGCCTGATGGTGGAAGGGGAAA
>NTHP01000492.1:448554-462422 GCA_003416845.1 Oplegnathus fasciatus | reverse complement strand
GGGGGGGGGACTGCTGGGAACAACACAAAAAATGATTTATTTAAACCAATATTATAAGACTTTTTGTTTCAATATTAGCGTGAAGCATGCTTGGAAAGGTCTCAGTCTACTTTGTACACCTGCTTTTAAGAACTGCCTCACATTGTTGCCTCATAGTTCAAGCTCAGTCAAACTGCAATATGACCTGAAATATGAAACTCTTCTTTAACTTGAACTTTCTGCAGACATTTCACTAAAATATCTGCCTTGCATATACTGTCTGCATGGTGATCAGGGCTGGTGTTTCAGCAGATGAGAAACAGGCTCATAACCTGATGCTGCCATCACCACATTTTTCAGCAGACACTTCAGAGGATACTGTTTTCTTTGGCTGATGGACTGTTGGACCTGTAACACTCTTATCTTTCTGAATTAAGAACTTTGGTTTCATCAGGTCATAAGACATTTTCCCACATTGTTCTGTAAGACGTGATGTGCTTTCTTGTGTAACTGTGGATGCTACACGAATGGTTGTTTGTGCATGTGCGAGAAATGGCAAAACTTTGTGGTGATGGTGGTGTACAGTTGCTTCATGTTAACTTCATTTGAAAGTTGTTCATCTGGGTGGAGCAACCTGATTTATCTCACTTCCTCTGAAATCTTCTCATATTCCACTCTCAATCTAAACACTTTAACAACAGTGTTACCCACAGGAATTTATTAGTGCTGGATGACCATGACCAACATACACTATAGCACTTTAACTAATTATCATAAATGCTTAAGCAGTAACTAATAAGATGGCCTTTTACTTTACTGCCCCTTTTCAACAGCAGAGATCTGACATTGTTTGTTCCAGTGCTTTATTTTCCATGGTTTGTCCAGTAACAGTTCCAAGGCTCATTAGTAGGTAAAAACATGTGGTTCTAGTATATTTCATTGGAGGGAAATGCTACACATGCAAATTTGATGCTTTTATCGACAGCTTAAACAGCTTAAATCAATGTGTTACCTGTTACACAAAAACATGCGTGACTGTGGCTGCAAATGTTACGAAAGAGAAGAGGGTCATAATCAGCTGAATGTCACTTTGGAAAGGAAAAAATAAATACAAAAGGTATGAAAAATCTTTTTATGCAGGAGAAACCTATTTTGATGGAATGCTCAAATAAATTCACAACCCAGGAAGTTCTGAGCAGGGAAGGAATTTCACAGGGGCCATGAGGGCCAAGGCCGTTTTCTCCTCTGCCTCTTTCCTGTCAATATGGTTTTTAGACACCACACATGTCTTCTGTTGAGACTCTGAATTCTTATTGGGCTACATCAAGTGAAACGCTGCAAACAAAACCAGTGGTGGGTTCAATTTAGAGTGACATCAGAAAGAGTAAAATCCCACCACAGCTACAGGACGCCATGGTAACTGCCTGACACCCGCAACAGGTGAACTGCTTTCAGGTGTCACTGTCGCAGTTCATCTTGTCGCTGTGTGAGCGCTTGTCAGCGTGTGTGACTGAGTGCTTGCACACTCTTGAATTGTACTCTCTCGCAATTCTACATCGGCAGCTTTGTCAGAGATTAATATTATGGTTTAATCGTGGTTGTATTTTTTTTTGGCTACGTCTACCTTCCGTCCCATGACCGTCCCAGAATTTCCTTTTTATCGGCCCTGATCAATTTTTTTCCGTCCCCATTGACATATAAAGTATATGTATTGAAAATAAAATCATCCTCAACTCTTAAAGGCATAACGAGTAGGATTTGTCGGTTGCTGTTTGTAAACACAACTTTCAAAGTTGGCCCCTCCTCCCCGGCTCAAAGCACACATGCTTCTGGTGGTCCCACGCGCTTATGATCTCGCAACCGGTCGTTACGTTTTTATAGAGTCCTGCCCCTCACACCCTGCACGCTGTTATTGGCTGGGGGCTACACACCACTGCCCAAAGGTTCTCGCCCAGAAACGTCCTGAACACAGCAAAATAAGAAACTCCAGGCAGAGGGCAGGGTCTCTGCAGATACAGACACCGCCACACACCTCTAGTGGGTCATAAGTGATGATTGAGAGGGATTATTTTTGTTTGAGTCTATACATTGTTTTTTAGGACAATCCGACTCGTTATGGCTTTAAGTGAATTCATTATTTCCGTGGACTTAAAATCATTGTTTTATTTGATGGCCTTGCTGCCCTGGCATTTGGCCTTTGCGCCCTCATAAAATTGACAGCACCAAAGGCCAAGTGGCCTTGCCCCTAAAATTATGAAATTCCAGGCCTGGTTCTGAGCCAGAGAAATCAAAAGTCTAATTGAGCTAATTAGACCTGATTTAATTTCAGGTGAAGGCAAATCTTGATGCAAAAGTAAACTACAATTGCAAAAGTTGTGCACAATAATGTCAACCCCGTTTTTACCTTGTTTTCCTCGAGGAAATAAAAACTGAAAATTTAAATGTGAAGTCCTGTTGTGTGTAGGGCTGAGTATCAAACCACAATACTTCATGAGTACCCACCAAAATCAATCTGTAGCATTCATCTGACTTTTTTGGTTTCTTGAGGGGAGCTAAAAAAAAAAAAGATCCAAAGATCTAAATACACAACACTGACATTTTATCACTTTTTTTGGAGAACGTTTGTATGGTGGACATATTAGCAAACAGTTAGCTGCCAAATGCTCTGCTATGTTCACCAGCTAGTCCCTAACTTTGTCTGTCTGGTACTTAGCAGGTAGAGCACAGTTGGTTTATCAGAGCTTTTTGCTGAAAACAGCTGCCCGTTGTGTTTGAAACGGGATATACAGGCCAGAAAACCAAAACGATGCACTGAAAGGCTCCGTAAAGCTGAATAGAGCTGCAGAGTGGGGTGATAATTCTCTGTAGGTTTGTCATTACAAGCAACATCTTTCACATCACACATACAAACCAGTTTTGATATGAAAATATTGATTAGTGCAGCTTTAAGCAAAGGTCTTAACAGCTGTCCCCCTGATGCATTGAAAAGTGCAACACATTTTTTTAAAAGAAAAACCTAAAGCTGCACTATTAGATTTTTTTGTCCAACTGGGGGCAGTGCAGCAAGCTAAAAAACAGGACACTGACTGTTTATAAACTGAAATGATGAACAAGTTAGCAGACAGTAGCTCAACACATCCAGTGGATACGGAGCAACATTAACATTCATTTGGAGTCGTGTGTCTGGCCACCTCATGAATGTAAGTCCAATATTCACTCTCCTTTTAGCTCTGGTTACGGTCTCCACCAACTCGTAAGGAAAATATCTGGCTCTTTAGCTGGTAGATGCTCCACCATGTTCACCAGCTAGTCGCTAACTGCGTCTGTCTACTGAGGGGAACCACAGAGTCTAGTGATAATTCTCTGTGACCCCTTTCACTTGACTTACGTAGTCATTTGATCCTTTGTTAAAATAAAAATAAATGATTAGAGCAGTTTAGTTATTGAAAAAAGTATCCCGTTAGTATCAGTACTGACACTCAGGTATTGTTAACTGTTAATTTAGATCATATAGTTCATATACTTTATTGTGCCAATGAACATTTTAGTTTTATTATTTACTTTGACTCACAGCTGGGAAAGCTCCGTTTGTGTAGCTCACATGGAAGTTTGGATTGAGGCGATGAGCTCATTTGGTTTAAAATACAGTCAGGACAACAAAGACAAATCTTTGCTACCTGAGATTATACCTGGGTAATATTTTATCAAGCTATAAAAGAGAGGGGTCTTTTATTCCAGGGACCCTGGAACAGAAGAGAGAAATTACAGCAGAAATACGCTCTCGGTCTTGAGGTAATTTAACCTTTAGCATTTTCTCCCGGTACAAAAGCTTTCACGGGGGACTGGATAAAGTGTCTCCCCCTTTGTCTTTTCAGCCCGAAGTTCTTCCACTCTCAATGGATGTCAAGCTACAAATGTGCAGCTCTCAGAGACTTTTCATGAGCATGTCCTACAGTCCTAACCTGAGACTTTCCCAATCTTTTGAAAGGTTGAAGAGGAGGAGAACACCAGGAGGAGAGAGGGGGACACACTCTCAATCAACCCCAGCCATCTCCGTCTCCAGCGACCACCCTAGTTTGTCTTAATTTTTGCAACTTGACTGGCCTTGACACTGCAGCACTAATGTGAGCTCATTTTCTGAAAAGGCCAAAGCCAACAGGGCTCTCAAAGCAATCTGAAGATCCATATGTGCCAGGAATAAAAATAACTGCAGACAAATGGGGCTCCAATTGGAGGCATACTTTAGCTCTTAGCTCAAAGTTTGCTGAGTCCTTCAAAAACGTGGCTATCGAAAGAACCATCTAATGGAGTCAAGGGTGAAATAGTAAACTCAAAGTGTCTGAAAATAAATAAGGTCAACTTCTGCAACTCAAGTTTCACATTAAGTTGGATTAGCCTGCCAAGTCTGAGCAATAAGCCCCTGCTTTCGGAGAAGAATCAACACATTTACGGCTTACGTCAGCGGATAAATTCTTTCCATTTTTCAGGTACACATATTAAAACGCACTCAACTGCTGAGACTATTAATCCGAATCCACCTAAATGTGCCATGCAATTTCAGTGCTCTTTCACCATTTTTCCAAGTGACCCTTTGTTCACGTTTGTTCCACAGACTAATCGGCTGCAGTGTGGCAGAATATATTAACGTGTCATTTCTTTCCCAGACGCAGCACAGGCCAAGTGAAAATGATAGCACCCACGCCACAAGCTCTTCAGAGTGGGACCCTGCAGGTTCTGGCACATCAGCTGAACAATGAAGGACTGTAAAGGCCTGTTATGATGTATGAGAATCATAAAGTCCTTTGTCATCTAAGTGGTGTAATTTTTACAGCATAAATCTCAACCTGACTGTCATTTCATAAGATTTGAGAGACTTTTTTTGTGCAATTATTCAACACCAGGAGCAAGCGGCACATGCCTGCAGGACTTGGTTTGTCCATCCTGTGGTATTATGTGTAGGGATGTCCCGATCTGATCTCAAAGACTCGGTACTGGGACCGATCAAGGTATTTTTTAATTGATCGGTATTGGCTATGTTGAGCACGAACGTAAGCCCGATCCTTTGTTTTATGTCAGCTGCCACACTGGTGTTTTTACTCGCAAAGCTTTCACGTCAACTCTCCGTCTGTCCTCCACTCCGCTGAGCTCTGTGTGTGAAGCCTCCGACATACTTTCTGCGTCCGCGGACAGCTGCGGACTTGCAGACGGGCACGCGGTTCCATTCATACTACAGTTGAGGGTCCGAGTGTGAACACTCGCCAGACACACTCAAAACAATAGACTGTAACGTTAGCTATGGCTGGTAGCCACCTTGCTAAGTAGTGGCTAGCTTGAATTGATTGTGGCCACTCATCTTGTATTCTTTCAAAGATGAATTATTGGCAGTGCCCGTTGAAAAAGAGCAGGACTGAGCCCCGCCCGCGGTGAAAATAAACACTCAGGTAACTCAGGCAAAGGCTGAAGCAACAAACACTGTAAAATATAAAAATAAAACAACATTAAGGAACAGTTTGGATGCAGGCATTTGTTTTCTTAATGCACTGCAGAGCTGTTGTCAAGCATATACACTGGATTGATTTTAATAACTTTAATGTATTTGAAGTGTGCACTGTGGTAGACGTGAAGACGACTTTATGATCCGTAGTATTGACAGTAAGAAACACTGGAACTGATGAAAATATTAATAAATTATTGAACAGGTAACTACAATGAAATAAGAGCAAGTAAAGTTTCGGTTTCTTTGCTTTCTCATTCGTTCCCCCTCTCTCTAACTTGTTGTTTGTCACTTTTATTCAGCATTTTCTTATTTTAAATATCTGTGAAAGTTTAACTTTCGAGCCATAATTTCAACTAGCTAACAAAGGTGCAAATGCTTATTTGAGTTGAATGGGACTAGAAACAGAGAGAGAGAGAGTTCATGTCTAAATAAAAATGTATTAATTTAAACCCACATGTGCAAACAGACTGTGTTTTACAATGTGCTTCACTGTGTCATTAATTACACTTGAGATAACAGGAAAAAGACTCTAATTAACTCTAATTAACAGGTTATCAGAAAGAGATGACTGCCAGAAAAGGGAAAAGCTGTAGTGAAACCTTTTTAAGCACTGTATAAATGAAGTTTATTATCATTATTAATTCTGGCTACGTTCACAGTCAGCATAACTTTGCATGGCTCAACGCTTCCTCGCTCACAGATTAACAGAAGTCACACAACATCACTTGTTGCTACGTCAACATTTTTTTGTAACCAGGGAATTAACTGCAAAATTTTCGACATGTTAAATGTCTCACCATCGAAGCGCAAAGTACACAGAAC
This sequence comes from Oplegnathus fasciatus, assembly GCA_003416845.1. Lineage (NCBI taxonomy): Eukaryota > Metazoa > Chordata > Actinopteri > Centrarchiformes > Oplegnathidae > Oplegnathus > Oplegnathus fasciatus. The sequence continues at coordinate 456,124 of NTHP01000492.1, read as the reverse complement.
ACGATGCCGTTGTATTTATTTTCTTCATGTATGCACTGGTTGTTCTTTCAAAGTCATAACACCCACCAGGCACAGTCATTAACACCCTCACACCTCGTATTTAAAGGTAAATTAAAGAACAGACTCTACCCTCTGATAGGCTTGATAGATGACATCGTAAGTGAATCCCTGAGGCATCTCGCTGGCTCTGTACTTGGCTCGCTCCAGAGAATGATCCAGGTAGCCCTCTGAGGTGGTGGCTATCACCGTGGAAACAAGAGGTCGGATAGCTCCTGCTGCCTGAGGGAAAAAAGGTTTTTAGTATTTGTTTTGAATACAATAATTATTAGAGTTTAGAAAGAATTTTTAAGAGAGAAATTATACCCCCGAACAAGCTCTGTAAAGGGTGAAATTAACCTCAAATCTGCTTCCAAAAAGAAGCAAAAAAGTTCTTGTTGTTTTTTGGCTTTCATATAATCAAAACTAAACATCATGATGACTTTATTACTTTATTTCATCACGATATCATACAACACTATCATGAAACATGAATAAGGATCATGAGATGCTGTTGAAAGCTGGAAAAAAGCTAAGAAGTGGACCCTGCGCTAAGATTTTTTGGTCTTTGTCAAATGATCCTGATCGCTGTTCAGCCATGACTGCACATTTCAAAGAGAGAGTATTTCCCTGAACATACTTTGAGTCAGCACCCATATCAAAAAGTAACAATAAATCCATCGTAACGAGCGCAGCTGGAGCAAATTCAAAATAAAATCAACATTTCTGAGATGATATTTTCATCTCACTGTAGCATGATTGAAGGCCGGAGAAGACAGTCAGCGAGCGTGCGCGAGAGAAACGCAAATGAAAGGAAAGCAAACATGTGTTCTGCGTGTTACACATGCTGTTAAAATCAAAATTAATCTGCTGCTTTTCAACGGAGACAGACTTTCTGCCATGAGCGTGGATACTGGGGAGATAATGGAGACCAGACCGCCTGCAGTGAAAGTTCATCGCAAAGCACACACACTCAGAAACGCACCATAAATGTTGGCCTTGTGTCAGGCAGCTCTTGTTTATTTCACAACCTGAGTGACTCGCATTCAACAGAGTCTCAGCCATGAATCATCACGAGATTAATCTGAAAGTGTGTTCGTCACAGCGGCCGTGACTTTGGCCCAAATGGTTCCCATCCATCACTGATGAAATAAAAGGCATCACCAGGAGCGATGGATCTGTCAATCTCATAAACAGTTTATAAAAAGATGGAAAGACCTTAAGCTTAAGGTGCGATCACAAGAACTGTTTGTCTTCTTTGGTCTGAGCCCGACTGGAAAACTTGACTTTGTTGTATTCTTAGAGTTTGGTTTGTTTATGTTCACGCTGCACGGTGAAAAATGAACCACAGGCCACACAAACTCAAGTCACGTGTCACTTTTGGTAACTTGTCAACCCACCAGGTGAAAGGTTTGATTCCAGCGGCTAACCGTGATGGATTTGTTTACATTCTGTGTTGCAATTGGCCTCTCTGGTTTTCAGCTAAAATCACATGAAGAGATGAAGAATGAGCTACAGATTTAATTAGCTGTCCTACACTTTCCAAGCATGAGAAACTACTGGCATTTGTTTCCTCTATTTGTAGCGGGATTATGATCTGTCTCTGTTCTCTTGGAAATAGACACATTCCGCCTTTATGTGCTACTGGAAAAATTGACCATCCATAGAGGTTACACATCTTCAAGTCACATTTACAAAGGGAGCTTTGGAGATAACTTTAATTATGATCATTTCCAAGTTGCGACATTTACTGAGCTTTGAAAGTTTCCTCATGGCAGACTGATTATTTGCCTACCAACTGAAGGCCACATTTCCACTGTTTCCTGACAGAATGCGTCTCCTATCTGCCTTATTTTGTCACAAAGAAATTATTTCTATATCCTCCACATATCCTCCGGGTCTCCAGTTTGGACACAGTCACGATACGACAAGTGAGAAATCTGGGCTTCCAATGAGCACACGTTTTAGGGCTGCAACTAACGATTATTTCATTATCGATAAATCTGACGACAATTTCTCGTTTCGTCTCAAATGTCCAAAAATAGTGACAAACTCCTTTTGCCCAGGATCTATTGAGAGTTTATGTCTTATATAAACGTATTATTGTTTGGTCTAAAAAAGATCCGAAAATTGTGAAAATTGTACATCCCAGTTTCCCAGAGTCCAAGGTGACATCTTCAAATGTCTGTGTTTTTTCTGACCAACAGTCTCAAACCTAAAGATATTCTGTTAAATATAAGACTAGAGCTGCAACGATTAGTCGATCGACAGAAACATTTCTATTAAATTTTGATAATCGATTAATGTTGTGAGTCATTTTTCAAGCAAAAATGCCAAAACATTTGATGATTCTAGCTTCTTAAAATTGAAAATAAACTGCTTTTATGTGTCTTATATCAAAATAAATTAAATATTTTGGGGTTTAAGACTGTCGGCCAGATAGAATTAGACATTTGAGGATGTCAACCTGGACTCTGGGACACTGGGATGAGTTGCAGGCCTGTATAGGACAGAGTTGCAGCAAATCCTCACATTTCAGGAGCAGGAACTAGAGAATTTTTTCTTGAAAAATGATTTAAATGATTAATTGATTATCAGAATAGTTGCTGATGAATTTTACAACTAGTCTGACAATACGATCGAATAATAAATCGTTTTGTCTCTCATGTCTTTGGTACCAAAGTTCTCACTTGACCAAATACACCAATATAAAGGCGGAAACACAGTTGATGAGAAAAAGCAGCAGATGTAACATGTTGGACAACAAGTTTCTATCCCTCCAAATACTCAGGTGTTTTAGTTAAAATAGCTTTTATCATACTGACCCCTTGTTCCTTGGCAGCCATGGCTATCTTGTACAGGAAGTCCTCCTCCACAAAAGGCCGCACGGCATCGTGGATGATGACCACCTTTGGTCTGTCCGCCGCCGGCCTCTCCTCCTCCCCCTCGCCCAGAGCCAGGACTCCGTTACATATCGACCTGTGGCGAGTCGAGCCGCCTGGCACCACTCGAACCTTCCTGTGCTGGAAGCGCTGGATGATGTCCGTCATCAGGTCCGCGTTTTCTTTGGCAACAACGACCACGATGCTCTGGATCCATGACACCCTGCAAGAACACACCGGCCGCTCAGCAATGTCTGTTTTGTCAGGTGAGAAGTCAGAAAGACCAGAGAAGATTGGCAAAACATAACACTCACCCAGAGCTTCTTACATTTGGGAATCAGGGCCGCAACTAATCTATTGATTATGTTTTGCTTGTTTAATCTGAGAATGTCGAAAAATATTCGTGCAGTCCAAGGTCAAGTCTTCAGATTGTTTGTAATGGCTGACCAACAGTCCAAAACCAAAAAAATGTTGTTGAGTCTTTAATAATCGTTTAAGCATTGGGAAATAATTGCTTTTAAAAAAGTGTTGTTGATATCAGAACTCACAATTATAATTCCACCAATATGACAATGCATCTGCACAAATATCAAGACCATGTGTCCGTACTATGAGTGACCAGGCTTGGATTGTGGATCTGACTCTTCCACGCTGACAATGATGACCTTTGACCCTCCTGTACTGGGAGCCTCTCTGTGATCACTGGGGCCACACAGGCAGCGTCTGCTCCTGCTCTCTTAAGTCCCAGGATGTTGCTGCATTCATTTCCTGACAACACGTAAACACTGACAAAGAGCTAAGAGGAGACACATCTGATTATAAACACCGGTTGTTATTGTATTGTTGTAATGAAGGTCAGGCAGTGATCACCACGGAGTGTAAACATCCACCCTCTCTTCACTGTTATGGAGCCTGAAATCTGAAGAAAATATCAGTCTGTCCTCCAGTGGCGGAAGAAAGACTCAAATCCTTTGGCAACACCAAAATGTGATTGCACAAATAAGTAAGTAAGTAAACTTGATTTTACAGCACCTTACAGGTGCAGGTCCTTAGAGGTACGCCTAGCAGTAAACAGGTATTAGAGGGTATTAAAGGTTCTGTTTACCCAAAAAAATTATTTTCTCATTCACCTCTAGTCGTATCTAGTTAGTTCGGGTTGAACGTTGATATTTGTGCCTGAGATTTCTGATACATACCATAAGATGATATAAATGTGTAAACCAAGCTTTTGCCATGCCATGGTAGCTATGGTTTTAATGTCTCTGGGTGCATTAGGCCGTTGTGGACAATGTTGCAAATCAATGAGCGAGCGTGGTTTATGGAAATATTCAATTTCTGTTATGATTTATGATGAAGCAAATTGATTTGTCAGGTATTTGCTGCATCAGCCAAAGACAGACATTCCCATCTGGTTATTTTATCCATAAGTTTGTCTTCATATGTTTCTTAATTGATTTTTCAGATAATGTGCTTCATCACGATAAACACGACCGTTGGACCTGCTATATTGATGTTTTTCTTCTTTCCTTCAATAATGGCTATTTTAACAGAGATGAAAACAGTAGAATTCAGACACCAAATGTGTTATTTACATTTGAAACAGTTTTGGCCCTAAAAGAAGAATAATGAAATGATTAAAACTTCCATTTAGTCGACGTCCCCACAGTGTTGCCTGACAGGGGAGAATGTTGGAACCATTTCCCCCCCAAATACCTTCGATTTGGAATTTGTTTTCCAGTCCATAAAAGCGTAAATGACCAACGATCATTACTGAACCACAACGGTGCAGCTGGGCTCTAAATATTTTGGGAACCCGTTTTTCTTTGGGCCCTCTGCAGTCACTCAGTGGTTAGACTGAACAGGTTTAAACTGTGATTTCTCAGTCCATAGTTTGTTCAGCTGATATTCCAACAGCGCTAACCCTAGACCAAACTTCTGTTTCTATTTAGAAGTTTTAAGAATAGCTTCTCTAAAGCAACACGTCTGTTATTTCCAGCTTGTTAGAGGCATTATTGTGAAACAGGAACCTGTTCCTGTTTAAATCTGCACGGATTTTGATGCTCAGCTTCCAGTTTCTTTTACCAGTGACTGGTGATTTCTTATATTCTTATTAACTGTTACTCAGAGGTATCTCTGTCTCTTTCTGCCCTTTCAGTTGTCAGTCTGGTTGAATCATTGTACAGCGTTTTGTTCTCCATGTACAAACCCTTCATACAAAATATCATCTATTTGTAAAGAGGACTTTCTGCAACCTAAAAGCAACTGACTGCACCGAATCAAGTTTTGTGGCAGGCGATCCCAAACTTTTGAACAGTGTATATGGTAAATGGTAAATGGACTGTACTCATATAGCGCCTTTCTAGTCTTCCGACCACTCAAGGCGCTTTACACACTACAGGCACCGTTCACCCCATCCACACACACACAATCATACACTGATGGGGGACCAACCACCTCATCATGGTAATGACATGCGGACTGGAGGAGCCAGGGATCGAACCGCCGACCTTCCGATTAGTGGATGACCCGCTCTACCTCCTATATGCTGATATTGTGATGTAAAATTACTCAACACACTCCCACCTCCACCCCAAGAAATTTTGTTTGTGGTGCTCACAGCATTGAAGAAAGACAAAGTCCTTTTGAACACACATCAATATGCTTGAGACGAAGAGTTGGCGGATCCTTGAGCAGCGTCTGAAACCTCCTCCCCTGCACATTTATGATGTTTTGTAACTTTCAAAAACAGGCAGAACTTCTCTCTCAAACTTTCTTTTTCTCTTCACACAGCTGCCTCTGTCACTTTTCACGTGTACGACCACGTGCGACACCATGAAAGCCTTTGAGAAGAGACTGTCCAAAAGCGTCAGTGGATCGGTATAAACAGTGCGACAAATACAAATTCTCTTCACAACGATCACTTTAATCCAAAGCTTTCAGCCACATCTCATGGCCTTCCTCAGCAGATAGTTGAAAGTATGAAATTATGGAATTTCTAGTCCATTCACAACAGGGGAAACTGTTGCTTCAAGATGTTGCTGCCGAATTTTGTTAAATGTAAATATTAAATTCTGTGAGCTTCACAATGCATGTTTTTCAGATCTCCAAATGGCCGGATAAAACCACATCTGCCTGGTTAGTATATTTTTTAGACCAGGTCCCACTTGCTCTGTGACTACTTCATATGCAGATTAAAGGTAATTTTGTTCACTCTACAACAAAACATCATATTTTATTATCTTATGTCATGTTTACCTGAATAATAATAATAAGAGGTCAGATAAATGTAGAGAAGTAGCTCAAAGGTGGAAGAAGTACTCAGATCTTTTACTTAAATAAAAGTACAAAAGTATTAGCATCAAAATATACTAAAAGTACCAAATGTAGAAGTACTCATTAAGCAGAATGACCCATTTTAGAATAATAAATATTATATTATTGTGTTATAATTATTGATGCATTAACGTGTTCATCATCTTAATGCTGCAGCTGGTAAAGGTAATTTTAATTACTTCTTATACTTTATCTGCTGGGTAGTTTGTGAATTTCCCTCCAGGAATCAATAAAGTTCCATTTTAATCCATAATATTACATCATCATTTATTTGTTGATTATATTTTGTACAAATAATCAATCTGCAAAGTAACAAATAAATGTAGTTGAGTACAAAGCACAATATTTCCCTCTGAATCGCAGTGGAGTAGAAGTATAAAGCAGCATGTCAAGTGAAGTACAGGTACCTCAAAGTTGTACTTAAGTACAGTAAATGTACTTAGTTACTTTCCACCACAGGAGTAGTTGCAATATTTCCTCCTGAGAAAGCAGTGGAGGAAAAGTGGAAATATTTCCAAAATGAAAGTGTAAAATAAGTATAGAGTAGGTCACTTTTAACACCTGTGTAATGTGCATTAAAATGATGAATGAATAATGTTTGAGCAGCCTGCAGCAGCCTGCACAGACACACACCGACCGTTAGAGGAGGTGGGAGTCCTGCCTGAGAGTCTACCTGTACTTACCTGGACATGTTCACTAATAAAGATTATGGCATCTTATTTTATCTCAGTCTTTTCCTACCTCTCGAAGGCCTGGATAGTGTAGCTTATGAGCGGCCGACCCAGAAACGAGCAGAACTGTTTCGGTGTCTGTAGTCCGGTTCTCTCTCCGGTGCCGCCGGCAGGGAGAACCACAGACACCGGGAAGTCCACGCTGCGTTCCGCCGGCTGGTGGTCGCTCTTCCCGGCCTCGCGGGTTGGGAAAACCCCAGGATGAGCGGCCCTGTCCGGGTCACAGTTGTCGCTCTGCATGCTGATGTGGTTAACCTCCATCAGTTCGTGCATGGGGAGGGGAGGGGAGGNGGGTCACGGCAGGTCATTCCCAAAACTGTCCATTCCCAGCTGATGGGCGGGGTGGGAAGACGGCGGCAACGTGGATGGAGGTTTGGAACCTGTCAAGCTACAACGGTTAAATGGCGTACATCCGGTGATGGCTTTCACAATAAAACCCCAAGTCTAGGTTGGTGTTTACCACTAAGTACTTGTTGGTCTGTAACCTTAAGTAAACTGTTTTTAAATGTCTTTGTTCTGTAGTGGTGAAAAAACTATTTACATTACTTAAAAGGTTTGAAAAATAATACCAGACTTAAAATACTCCAT
>NTHP01000492.1:431536-448413 GCA_003416845.1 Oplegnathus fasciatus | reverse complement strand
CAGCTCATTGTCCTCCAGTGTAAATGTCACTTAAATAAATGTAATTTCAGTGAAATGTTGTTAAGTATCAAAAGCAATATTATTGTAATGTTATGTGTACTGCTCTGTAAAGTAAAAGTAAAGTACAAAAGTATTAACAGCAAAATGTACTTAAAGTATTAAAGTAAAAGTACTTGTTGGGCAGAAGGGTCCCTATGAGAGTTATATTATTATATATATATAGCATATTATTACTGGTGCTTTAACACGGGAGCAGTATTTAATGTTACAGCTGGTGGAGGTGGAGCATATTTAACTACCTTATATACTGTTGGATAGTTTCATCTATAGCACAGAATCATATTTCATAAATTGATCAGTTTTGTTTGTAAAATCTTAATCTGTAAAGTAACTTGTGACTCCAGCTGTCAGATAACTGTAGTGAAGTAGAAGTATAAACTAGCAGAAAATTAATATACTCATGTAAAGTAAAAGTTAAAAAAAAAAAAATTAATCAATCAAGCAGTTAGAATAGTACAATGTGGTGGGGAAGTCTCTAAAAATGTAGTGTAGTGAAAATTAAACGTGTAATATTTCTGAGCTAAAAATTCATCAAACATAAATTCTATATCAGACAACATGGTAGAAAATCTGTTACCTTGAAAATGTCAACAGTAGTGGTTGATGAAACACTTTTACAATGACTGCAGGAGCAAATTTAAGAAAACATCATTTTAATTTGGCATAATTTTATACTTAGTTATGTTTTAATCTATTTTAATTGTTTATTTTAGTTTCCATTCAACTTTAATTTTAAAGGTAAAATCATGTTATTTCCGGTCAAATTCAGGTAGACGCTTGACGCACCTTTGGTATCGGCAGCTGTTACTACTCACCACAGATCTGAGTTCTCGCGTGAATTCGCTGGTAAAGTACTGTAGGTTGATAGCAAGTCTCGCGAGAACTCAGTACTACACCAGCTTTTGAATTAGAAAACACTAAAAATAATGCCAGAATGTTGTTTAAACTTTTTTGTTTATGTACAAGCGCTCAATTCCTACAGTCTGTGAGAAAAAATAAGATAAAACATCCCCTAAACATACATATTTATGAATTATTATAATTATTTTAAATTAAGAACCTAATGTTTTGTAGAAATGGTGACATTTTCTTCCAGCTTCCATCTATTTAGCTTTGCAGTATAATAAATTATAGATGAATTTCATGAGTAACCAAGTCCTGGCTAACATTAAGACTTCAATATTGGTTTTAATGTTTTAATGTCCGCCCTCCTGCAGATGAAACATCGCTCTGCATGAGTCTTCATGGCAAACTTTAGTGTCACACAGTGTACAGTCTCCACTGACAACAATAGGTGTGATAAAAAGTGATATTTATTTCATATATAAAGTTATTACAAGACTGATTGAAGCTTTTCCAGATCTCACCCACATGCTGACGCCACTTAAGCAAAATTTATCATATTATATGTTGCCACAGAAAATATATTACATCATACATCATAAATCTTACACAGTAAAATTTTATACACATGGCCATACTTCAAAAGGCAAGTAAGAATTTGATATATGTACAAGTATTTACACAGGATGCTTTGAGATTGGTGTTTACTGGTGTTGGTGCCTAAACGGTTGACGGCAGATCTCCATCTGCGTATAAAAAGAATATAGGACGCATGCACATGGCTACATGTGGGACAATGTGGGCTGGATCGGGGGTCCAGAAAGCTCTGCACACCCCAGTTCTGTTCACATTATCTTTAACCACAAGGATTCAAATGTCAAGGAAAGTCCTTAGCATGCCCTTTGGAGTTCTCCATCATAGTGAGGAACCAGCTTCACCTAAATCAAGTCCCAGTCACACTGAGAGATAATCCACAACTGCACGCTCTGGACGTCGTGTCTCAACATCACTGAGACTAAACTCCTTTATGTGGATTCAGAGTCTGCATGCCTGCCGGCTCTCAGGGTTCAGTCTCGTGCCAGTTCTCGCTCAGCCGGTTCTTCCCCAGCCTCCTCTTGCTCTTGGACTTGTGGTTGTGCAGGAGCTGCGGCGGCGTCAGAGCCGGCTCCTCGAACTTGTTGCCCGACTCGTTGTGCTGCCTCGAGTACCTCTTGCACTTGCAGGAGGTGACCACGGTGATTTTGTACGTTCTCGTGCTGCCGTCCTGGCACTGCAGCTGGATGCGCTGGGTGCGGGTCTTGTCGTTGACGCACCGCCAGTCCTGGTTGCTGCTCCGGCGACCCCAGAGCTTCCTGCTATAGGCGCCGCCGATCCAGTTCTGAAGCATCTGAGCTGGGAGACACTCGCCAGTGCACACCAGCTCCTTGATGGGGTTGATGCTGGTGCAGTGGCCATCGGAGATATACTTAGTGGACCTCAGCTCTCTGCATCCGATTTGGGTTCGTTCTGTGGAGAGACACAGTGAGAACTGTGAGAAACAACAATCTGGCAGTGTGGTAAATCATGTTAGACAGGGCTGCAACTAACGATTATTTTCTTGATTAATCATCAATAAGTAGTGAAAAAAACCTGTTAAAAGTCTCACACAGCCCAAGGTGACGTCCTCAAATGTCTTGTTTTGTCGGACCAACAGTCCAAAACCCCCAAAACATTCAGTTTACTATCATATATGACAAAGAAAAGCAGCAAATCCTCACATCTGAGAAGCTGAAACAAGAGAATGTTTGGTGTTTTTGCATGACAAACAATAGTTGGATTGTTAAAATAGTCACCGATTATGTTTTTGTCGATCGACTAATCTTGTAATTGTTGCAGCTCTAATGTTAGATTTACTTTTCTGAGAGATTTGAGTAAGACTGTCCTCTTTGAGACAACAAAATTACACATCAGAGTAACTCTGTGTCATTATTTCATCATGATTTGAAAGGTTAATACATGATGACAGTGGATTACTGCCCAACCCTTTTATCCTGTACATTATACTAGTTATGAGCCCCTCCGTAGCCTCTGGCAAGTCACAGCAACAACAGGGAAGCAGCACAATAGCGTACTGACCTTTCTACTTCAAAAACTGGAGGAATTTTAACATGTAAAAAAGGAAAACTCTCTTTTTTTATCAGTGTGGCAGGGATTTAACACGAGCATTACGTCTGTCAGTAGTATTCTGCTGCAGGCTACAAACACAGCCCCCCTGCTCCCCCCTCCACCCCTGTAACCCAAGCTCAGGTCCATTCATACAGCTCCATACACCTCGGTGACAATGCCCCCCCTTCTCTGTGACAGCGTTTGATGAATGAACAGGGGTGAGGCTCTGTCTCTCTCTCTCTCTTACTCCCCCTACTACACCCTCCCCTCCTTCCCATGGTGGCTGCTGGGAGAGCTCAGGGCCACAATCGGAGGCTTCCTGTTTACGGGAGAACACCTCCATTCAGCTGCACGGACTCCCAGTCGGCCCGTCTCATCCCTGCCTGGACGACAGCCAGCCAGGTGTGTGTTACCTGAGTGTTGCCTCAGCTCACTGTGGCGATGGGCGGATAAATAATCTCCGCTGGGAGTCAGGACTGCAGCAGCAGCAGCCACTGTATGATCCCAGTGAGGAGATTATGTCATGACATGAGCCACTTTTTTTATTCCTACACACTAAAAATCACTGGGTTAAAAATTGACCCAGCGTTGGTCAATCTAGCACCGACACAATACTGGGTTAACTTGACCCAGAAGCAAAGTGGTGTTTGGATCCAGCGTCAGTGTTATGGTGTTGATTTTGCCCAGTGCCAATTGGTAGAAAACCACCAAACAGAAGGGTTGTTTTGATCCAGTAACCCAACAGTAATGTATAACACTAAAACTGGGTCAAGACACCCCATTGGTTCTGGGTCAAGTTAACCCAGTATTGGTGCTATATTGACCCACGCTGGGTCAGGTTTTAGCCCAGTGATTTTTTGCGTGTAAAGTAACCCTACTGCATAATGTCTGTGCAAGACTCTATTGTAAGTTTAGAGGCTTTATCGTGATACTTCGTGATATTTATCTACTATTCTACAACTGCAGGATTTTTGTGACATACGTTACTTTTGGCAAATGGCAGCTGTGTGATATTTTAAAGTGTTTTGATGACGTGTCGTCTACAAACTCGTTCAATAATGTGTAGGTGTGTGTGAATGGTGATGGGATTAAGTGCCTGATTAAAAGGTGCCTCATTTGGCTCTTTGAGATGTAGATGTGAAAGACAAAACGAGGAAATTAGATTCTCAAACCTGAACTTTATCAAGAGATTTAGGCTGCATGCACCCTTCAGTGAAGGAGAATGAAGACATCAAATAAAGTAGAAGGTAACAAATGGAAATTGGAAGTGGAACAGCTGGGGAAGTGTATTTTCTGCTAGTTTTTGGTACTCATGCTGCTTGGGCTACATAAACTACTAAAAGTAGGTGATTGTACTGCAGTAATCCATTACCAAATCCTAGAGAGATACTGTAGTACTCAAATAGCCCCAGATTAAAAATAACACCAGAAAATAAAAGAAAACATTATAATATATGTAAAATTGACAGTAGTGACAGAACAGTTTCCTAAAAAGTAGTTTAAAGTACAAAAAGGTCACAGAAACTCAGTCTAGAGTCCCTCTACAGATGTGAGCTCATGAGGAACCCTGACAGCATCCTCCAGCCCTCCTCCTCACTCACCGCCTCTGTCGTGCGCCGCGCCGCCGGCTCCTCTCCCTCCGTTCCGTGCGCGGTTCAGGGTCACGTTGCTCTGGACCTCCGGCACCGGCGCGCTCACATGCGGGAACAGGAGCTCCGTGGCGTCGTTCTTGAGGGCTTGGCAACTCCTCAGGAGGATGCAAAGTACGACCAAGGAGTGGCACGACTCGTACGCGCTCAGGTGCATGGTTGCTTCTGGGAAAGGGGGGGGCAGTGTGAAGAAGATGTAGGTCCGGCTAGAAGTAGTCTGATGCTGGGTGAAGTATATGTGAGACCCGTGGTTTTATACAGCCGGCCCGCCTCGCGCTTTGGCAGCTACTCAGGTGCGCCTCTGTTGCGAGGCTCTGATTGGTCGCCACGAATGTACGCTCGTAAAATAACCCCGCCCACTGCTTTTATTTTGGAGAGCTGATCCTGGATGCTGGAGAGGATGCCTATCCATGATGATGATGATGATGATGATGATGATGATGATGATGGGATTAGATGCCTGAGTCACTGGCACATTAACACGTGGTTTTTGCTTCGGTTCATTAACAATATTCTGATACATTTATAAAATGCAACATGCCAGATTCCTCCTCTTCTTCATCATGATGAAGACAACCATTCAATATCTGACATCAAGAAATACTAGAAAATAGGAACTTAAAAGTAAAAGATTTAATCATATGAACAAATAACATGTTTCAGGACAGAATTCCTTTAGACACACTCCGTCATCATCCACTGCAGATTAATTCTGCTGAAACTTATTCATAATCATATCTGAATCTGTGAGTGAAATATGAGAGAAGCAGCTTGGAGGAATATGTTCTTCCAGACTGTAGAGAAGGCAGGAAAGAGGCTGTACTTAAAAAAACAAGACAAAAATAGTATTAAACTGTTGGCTAACAGAAAGAAGGCTTCTTTCCAAAGTCAAGAAGTCCTGATTCGATCCCAGGTCAACTTTAGTTTTTGGTCGATATTCAGATATGTTTTAAATGACACAGAAACAGTGTTTTGCAGCCTTTAAGTCATTAAGTCTAAATAGATAAAACCACAGATTGTTTCCTCCAAAAAAAAACAGTTTTGTAGCTACATAAAGATGCTTCATAACCTGAGAAATTGCAATTTGTTTAAAAATAACAACAAAGATCTGGATCTAAATTTATCCAGATTGAACACCAGCTCACAAAACTGTCCCAAATCAGATTTCTGTGCAGTTGGGGAGGCTAAATGTGTGTCTGCTTGAAGTAATATTTGCAGTAAACTGTTGCACTTCAAGGCTGGATGCTGTTGTGATGCTGTGTGGTGATAAACAGCCTTACTGCAGCTTCTAGTGACTCCTGCTGTGAGTTTTGTGGATGTTCCTTCTCGCTATAAAAAGCAGAGTTTTCTTTGTACTACTGTAGCTTCTTACTCTTCTCATCCTTCTGGTTTTCATATAAAATCTGAAGTCATCGCGGCAGCTGAGTTGCTGTGACCAGAATATTCCTGTTTGTTTTTATATCTCTGCTTTAATAAGTTCAGTTTGAGGGGACAGCGAGTGAGGAAATGTTCCCTCTCTCACAACAAACCAAAGCTGCAGCAGTTCTACCTGTAAGGTGTTTCTTCTGTTCCTGTCTTCAACGCTCGTGCAGCACTTTGATAAACCAGCGAGAAGGTTGATAAACCTGTCCCCGTGCTTCTTGTGACCCTGGATTATAATTCCACTTTTTTAATGTACAATATCATCATTTTAAATTTCAGAAACTTTCCCATGAAATTTGGCATGTCTACCTCTCTGATCACATGCAAAAGAGAGCAAACATTGTTTGGCTGGACGTGATACAGTTACTCTTTAATGTAAAAATGAAAGTACTGTAGTGTACCTTCTCTGTCGGGTGAAAACCTTGACCTCAGATTTGTTTTCAGGTCACTTGAAGAAGGAAAGAGAAGAAAGAAGGTATGGAGAAAGAACAGAAGGAAGGAAAGAAATAAAAAAGGACAGAATATTTTAGATCTGCCAGATATTTCTAGATGAAATCTGGGTGCATGCTTGCACATGATATACTCCATCCAGATGTTTCTCAAAAAGCAGAGCAATAAGCTCTCTGTCTGTCTGCTGAAAACTGGACTTATCAGTGATAAACACCTTCTCTTGTGCATGTATGAAAGAGTTTGTGCTGATTATTATGCTAGGACATTCATTTTAAGACAGATATTGCAAAATAACTCCATGTTTGCACCTTGAATATTACCATACATATGACTGTGTGCTTTTATGATTCAGTTTTCCAGTTTTATTTCTGTTTCCAAATTTGTTCTTGTCAGACATTGGATGCCTGCCTCCATTCTGATAAAGGTGGCCAGACTGTGAAAACACCAGCGACAATATTAGAAATAGGTCCAGGATGTTACTGTTCTATCCCTGATAAGGCCTGATATGTTGTATTTTATTAAAACGTTGCTTACTTTCAATAAATAGAACCAAATCAGCCCAGCCAAAACCAGATGCAGAAAAACTATCAATTACTGAGCAAATCTTCTGAATTTCCTCTGAAAACGTTAAAAGTCTGAGCTCTCTGACATCTGCTGATTGCCCTGTGTGTCAGACGAATCCTACAAATTATTGCAAACATTATTTGACCCTGATCCAGTCCACAGCTGCTCATTATTCACCACCGTCTTCAGTAGTGATGGAGCATTAATCACACGTGTGTACACAGCTGATGATTTAAGACACCAACTCATGTGTTACCTTCTGGTTAGTTTCTCAGATTGGATGCTCTCCACGTTGCGACTTGCCTCTCAGGCACACGTTTAATTCAACAATGAAAGCTGATATTGTCTGTGTGTAATTTGCTGTCTGTCTCTGCCGTGCTGCCTCTGCCTTCCTCTCAATCCCTGTCAGTTACACGTCTAATGATTCGAGCGCTCAGACTAACTGGAGTCTTTGTGTGTCCGCTGTGCAAAACAAGGGGAGATATAATTACTTTTGTGGGGAACATTCAACCCAGGCTTGTCTTACAGATTTGAAAAGAGGCGTCGTGCAGAGACACTAATTGTTGCTCATGTGGATGAAAGCTGATACGCAGATCACTTGTCTCTTTGGTTTTATTATCACACGAGCACTTTTTTAGGGCTGTGGTCCCTTTTCAAGATGGAGAGCGAAGTAGGCCAGAGAATTAGCCTTTCTTCTCCTGACTGAAAGGTTATCGTTTTAATCAGTGGCAGCGGTGGAGGAAATACTCAAAACATTTACTCAAGTATTCAAAGAAGTCATTGTGAAGAAAAGCAGTCAACTAAAAATGTCACATTTTCTGGATTTCAAATCAGGAAGGAAGGAAAGGAAGTAAAAGAAATAATTTAGTAAAGAAAAAAAGAAACACAAAGGTAAGAATAGGGGAAGGAAGGAAGGATTTAAAAAAGGGAGGAAAGAAAAAAGGAAATAAAACAGATGGAAAGTGGGAAGGACAGAAAGAAAGGAGGAAATAAAGATTAGTGATGCACTATGGCCAAAACTATGTGGACACACCTGTCAACTTACATTGGTGTACTTTTGGTCTGGGGTTATTTTTCATGGTCAGGGCTCCTTAGTTCCAATAAAAGCTACAGCATACAAACTTTATTTAGACAATAGTGCTCTTTCGACTTTGTGTCAACAGTTTGTGTTTGGCTCTCAACATGACAGTGTCCCTGTGTGCAAAGCCAGGTCCTTAAACAAATGGTTTTCCCGGTTTGGGGTGGAAGAACTTGACAGAGCCCTGACCATAACCCCATCTAACACCTTTGGGATGAACTGGAACGCCGACTGTGAGCCAGAGCTTATCAGCCAACACCAGTGACTAACGCTCTTGAATGGGAGCAAATCCCTGCAGCCAGGTTCCAAAACCTTGTAGAAAGCCTGAAACCAGAAGAATGGAGGCTGTTATAGCAGCAGATTGACGCCCATAGTTTTGGAATGAGATGATCTCAGATGGGTCTAAAGTTCAGGTGTCCACATACTTTTGGCCATGTAGTGTATTTTATGAGCTTGTCTCATATTGAATGAAAATGAACTGTCCACAGTCTTAGTTACTGTTTCCTGTCAACCTTTCTGTTCTCACATGGCACAAATACAGTTTGCAGTGATAATGGTGGCAGATTTACCATCGAAAGTTTTTGGGCTGACTGTTTAATGTTTCCAGCCGACCTGTTTTAAAACAAGAATCTCGTAACGGTGGTCTTATACATGCACTTGATGGCTACATACATGATATCGCACTAAAAGACTGAAGCTGAAGCCAAATATCACAGGCAAAAAGTCAGCATCCTCACCTGTTGATGATCAAGCAGCACTGTTTTCGTATTGCAGGGTAGAGCTGGAATGATAAGAAAAAATCTTACTTGTTTGTATTTTCAACTAGAATGCTTTCACTTTTAACATTACAAGAGAAAAGGGTTACACAGCACAACCACGTACACCACTCCCAAAGCTGTACAGGCCCGCTGTGCCTACGGTTGCTAAGCTATGATCGGACAATCGCTGTTCGATGGAGGGATTTAAACATCCAAGGTAATGAGTCACTATAGCAGTCAGAAAAGTGTGGAGGAATAGAAATACTCAAGTACCAGAGCCTTAAAACTGCAGGTGAACCCAGTCTGTCATTAAACTTCACACTCTTTCTGTTATTGTTTCCTCTCTCTTTTGTTCTTCCTCAAACAGGCTACAGAGGCTCATTCACTCCACTTCCGAGAGAAAATAAAGGGCAACATGGCCAGCTCTTCTCAGAAGACTATTTACACTTTGACGCCCCTCTGAGCCTCTTCTGGGACCGGGTTAAATGAATGCAGAAAAGTGAATATGATAGGCCCCAGCTTTTGTGCTCTCTCTATGTAAAGAAACAGAAAGCCGAGAGCTGACTCCCTCTCACGGAGCAGCAGTGAAACTCAGCAGCAGGAATTCGGTTGCCCCTACCCCTCATGGGAAATGAAAGGTGGCTGGGTTAATAGCATATTGACAAGCAGCATGTGTGTGCAGGAGTGTGTGCATGATCAGGAAGCGCCCACATGCAGTAATGGGAGGTGTGGCGAGGGCGACCGGAGGGAGAACAAAAGGAATGCACAACACCTGGAACAAAGTCAAGAAGGAAAAGGTCACTGTGGCAACAGAGTTCGGAAAAGATCCCAACGGAAGACATAAGATGGATGGACGGCTGTGTCTCTGTCACTTCTGTTATTCCCTGAGATTGATCCTATATGATAATCAATGGCACTTTACGGTGGTGGAACGTAACAAGGTGCATTTACTCAAGCACTGTACTTAAGTACAATTTTGTGGTACTTGTATTTTACTTGGGTAATTCCATGTTATGTTATGTCATACGTCATATATATGTCATGTACTCCACTACATTTCAGAGGGAAATATGGTACATTTTTATTAATACAAAATATTATCAACAAATAAAATATGATATATTATTGTAGATTAAGCAACACAATGTGTATTAAGTAATTAAAAGTAGCCCTACCTTTATCAGCTGCAACAAAGTGATGAACACATTAATCTATCAATGATTAATCCAATAATATAATA
Organism: Oplegnathus fasciatus; assembly: GCA_003416845.1. Classification (NCBI taxonomy): domain Eukaryota; kingdom Metazoa; phylum Chordata; class Actinopteri; order Centrarchiformes; family Oplegnathidae; genus Oplegnathus; species Oplegnathus fasciatus. Next base: position 438,204 of record NTHP01000492.1, on the reverse strand, counting down.
AACATTACTCTGAAATGGAGCATTCTGCATAATGAGTACTTTTGCTTTTGGTACTTTAAGTATATTTTGATGCTCATACTTTTGTACTTTTACTTGAATGCAGGACTTTTATTGCTACGCTGTGGTTTTGCTACTTTTACTTAAGTAAATGATCCGAGTACTTCTTCCACCATTGGTACTTTTACTGTTAGTATTCTTACAAACCAATATACTCTTTTCAAGTGCTTTGTTTAATTTGTTAGTGGGCTGCATGCAGTCCACTTACAGGCTTTTTCAGGAGCATTTCAACCCCATCTCAAGGTCTTCATTAGCAAATAGAAGTGGCTCAGGTGACGTAATTGTTGAAGCCATTCACATCCAACGGTAAAAATGTGTTGAACAGAGACAAGAGGCAAGGTATGACCTCGTTCAACACTTAAGTCACATGGTGACACCTGAATCTTTTCCAGTCACTGATGAAGACCACTTACTTAAAAACTTCCAAAAAAGCCACTAACCGGACCTTGAGTTGAGGTAACACATGCAAATTCCAACGTCAAGAAAGAACAACAGTACCATGCTCAAATAAATACAGTACATTTGCAAATTTTATATATTTACATGCTCATCTAGAGGTCGTGGAGGTTTGTAGATGGAGAGAAATCCTAAAAAAAATGTTATTTGCTCTATTTCCAAGAGTTAGATGAGAAGTTTGATACCACTCATGTCTGTGCACTTGGTGTGGAGCTGTAGATGAGTTTCCTTTTTACAAACAATCCAGGATGCACGCAGCAGGACGTAGAGAACCCATTGCCACAATGTCATGATAGCTTATGTATGGACTTTGAGTATTTGGAAATAAAGAAACTTGCTGGAAAAATACCATTTAGAGGTGAATTTGCATGCGGCACTCATTTAGAAAAACTGTTTGTTACCACATGGCACACTTTGATAGACACCTGATGGTTCTGGCGAGCTACCATGGCACATACTCCAGTGAGAAATGGCAGCTAGCAGCAGTGCCAACGCCACCACAGACTACACAAAGTTAGACAAACCATCAACCAGAAGCACAGGTTAAAGGCACAGAAGCCCTCCTGCACAAAAGTAACATTAGCATGTATCAAATTCCTGCTTCAGCCTAGCTTAGCATAAATACTGGAGGCAATGTCAAAAAATGTGTCCAGTGTTTAAAAAATCTGCCTATCAACACTTCTAAAGCTTAATTAGCTCGTTGTATCCTCCCTCTAAAACCATGAATGGTTATTTTCATTTCTGTTTGTGTACAGGTGAAAAAATCAAGATGTTTATTATTGAAGCACTTTTTTTTTAACTTTGGAGAAAGTCAGGCCAGCTGTTTCGGCCTGGCCGCCCATACACAGACATGAGAGTATCTTCTCATCTCACTCTTGGAAAGAATGCAATTAAGCGTATTCCCCAAAATATATCGAACTATTTCTTTAATCAGCAAAAGTAGTAAAAAGTAACTACAGCTGTTGGATAATGTTGTGGAACAAAAAGTACAATATTTCCCAATGAAGTGCAGCGGAAGAAAAGTAAAGTCTCCCAAATTCAAAATACTCAAATCAGCAGCTCAAATGACAGTAAATACTTCAGTACTTCAGTAAATGTACCAAGTTACTTTCCACCTCAGGAGGCTTCACCTATGTGACAATATCTGTGTTGAAAGGGCCGGACAGTGAGGACGGGGATAAAGTGTGGAGGGATTCATTTCGAAGAATCACTGCACCAACTGGTTTTACTGATATTTCACTTCTTTCTCTGGTTAAAAGTGTGTATCAGTGAAGTCAGCTGTTTGACTTGAGTGCTCAGAGAAATTGTTTTGGGCCTCCATTATTGCACATCATTAGGGACCACAATGTGAAAGCTAAATTGAGCTTGTGTGCCTGTTAATTTTGGTGAAAGATTGCCCTCTGCTGGACATTTGCCTTCCCTGCAGGTGAATGATGCAGATATTTAATCACTAATCTGCACCAAATTTGATTAAAAAAAATACCAAAATCTACCACAATCCAGGCATGAAAGACAAACCAACATAAAACTAATATATTTCTTTAAATTCAAAAGAAAAATTATGTTTTGTTGTTTGTTGTCTTTTGTTGAGTTTCCTGGCAACAGGTGAGGCTGGTGTGAAAATCCAAAGGTGACAGACAATGGAGGTGGCCAAGGTGGACGGCTTTATCTCAAACACAGACACTTTTAAAACCTAAGATTGCAAGAGCACTTGAATGCAACTTTTGTTATATTTTATTTGTATTTTCTTCTTCTCTCACCCTGAATACAGGACATAAAGGACTCTCTTCAGAAGAGTGGAATAAGGAGGGACGTTGATGTTTGCCAACTCAGCCTTGCCACAAAGTGAGACAAACCTTTTCTTTTGGCATTTAAAACAAATGTATCAGTTGCTCTCACTGCAGCTGCTGGGAAACTGAGTTTCACACGGCTACATAGTTTCACACATAAGACAAAGATTACAATTTCTGTTATTTTGCTGAACAGAAAACTCACCAGTGTCCCGGACTTATCAAGATTTCACTTTCTGAGGGAGCTGTGGCTGAATAACAACAAGGTAGCCTCCTGTAAAGCTCCGTGTATTTCAGTTTAAATTGAGCGGAAGACTAACTTATTCTTATTTTATTTTTATTTTATTTTTTCAGATCAGAGAGCTCAGCTGTCGTTCCATCGGCTGCTGCTTGACTGAACTTTACCTCCACAATAACAACATCAAGTCCATTTCTGGTGAATCTTTATTTTCTCCTCTGAATGTGAAGATAATGTGAACATGTGACGGGTGGCAGAAGGCGAAATTAAATGGGCTTCTAGCTGGGAGGTTGCTGGTTTGAACATCTGACCAGACAGAAAAACATCAGCTGGGAAAATAAATGTCATGCTCCTCTAACTTTGATCGTAAGACACCCTTGAGTACAGCTATAAAGGACTTAAAATGTTTATTTTTTTACTGACCTGTGGCAGTAAGAGATGGCCTAAAATCTGAGATTTTACCATTTCTTTTCAGACTGTTTTTGATGTACTTTTAGGAGGACAGATACATTTTATGGATGTTGTTACAGTCCCTACTTGTTGTTGACAGATTTCAGTACGAGATATGAAGCACTTAATGCACCTTTAACCCACAAACTGACTGCAGACTGTTTGCATTTTGAATTTGTGCAGCTGAATGAATGCAAAGCAGTCCAGTGTTGAAGATAAATAACCCTTAAGAAAGAAGACAATAGAGATCCATGTCCCCTCTGAATTTATCACACAGGGGCCCTAAATCATCTGACCTGCCTCCGACTTCTGTTTCTCCACAACAACCAGATCAGAGGGCTGGAGGACACGATGCACGAGCTGAGGAGGATGCAGCAACTCCGAACTGCAAGTGAGTGATGAAGCTCAGTCACCTGCCGTAGTCATAATAAAGAGCCAGCCTGTGTTCCTGCTTTAAACAGCCAACAACTGATTACGCAGTAGACTGAGAATATGTCTGTAATTTGTTGGATTCTTCTAAAATTGCAGCTTTTTTCCTCAATCCGATCTCCCATGAACCTGGATATCGCCTCCATGTGATCCACTGCTTGCCTTCTATCCAAGTTTTAGATAGAAAAGGTAAGACAAGACATTCAGAGGGACATGTGTATCTGACCTGCAAAGCCTCAAGCCTGTCACACATCACATATCGTCACAAAATACTACTTATGTGTGGCTTGTTTTTTGTATCTGTTGTGTTGTCAGAGGTGAAGTCAGGAGAGAGGAGGAGGTCCTTCCAGACGCACAGCCAGGAGCGTCATCGTGTCCTCCAGTCTGTGGCCTTCTGCAGACGGGCAACGTCGTCCACAAGCTGAGAGCATGTTTGTTATCACCTGAACTAATAGTCCAGTCATTACACAGTGAAAAGATGTGTTTGCAGTGAATTAATAACTCTGTGGTCTGCTCAAAGTGCTTTATAATGATCAGTCAAAACACATTACTGAACATTTTACTGTCCTGTTTACTCGAGGTAATCTATGTGAAGGGGACAACATTTCTTGTGGAGGATAGGTAATGTCGTGATAGTAAAATTTCTAAAACTATTAAATGACCAGATGGGAATGTTTTTTTAAGGGGAACTCCACTTATTTTACACATCAGCCTCTTTACAGGTGTTTGGGAAGTACTTCTGCATATGTGAAAAAAAGTTGTATAAAGTTTTGGTGGCTCCAGAGGGAGCTGCGTAAAATCTGATAAAAGGTCTGAAGACCTGGAAATGTTAAAAATCTGGGGGTGTGGGGTTAGAAAGCAGTGAGACCTCTGTAGCCCGCTCCTCATCTCTGCTGCAGGCTAGCAGCCCGAGGCTACATTAGCTGCTACTAGCATAGCACACCCAAATCTCACACCGAACTGTTGCAGGAGTTGCACTATGGGTAATGTAGGCACCGGGTTTTCGAAGGAAGAAGAATGCATAGAATAAAAAAAAAGATGATATCTCTGGTTCTGCAGAACTCTTTTAAAGTGATCTGTGTTCTCTCCCTTCGGTACCTTTGCGAAAACTTAATAACAAGATCTGTGGATTACACAGTGTTCAAACACACCCCAGCTAATAAAACTGTCTGCATCGGGGTGAATGGGAAAATATATTTTGTAATTTGGGCGAACTGACCCTTTAAAATGCATTCTTCTGTAATATAAAAACAAAAGAGGAACCAATCTAAAGTCATTAGTTCAAATCTGGCCAAAAGTTGGATTACTGAGAGGCCATTATATACTTAGTTTCTAGTTTAACGTTAAATCTGCTGCTCTTTATGAACAATGACAGAATATTCTTCCTAATCTGAACACACAGACATGACACAAATCTTTAGATTCAGTGTCCGCTTAGAAATAATAGAAAAAAGAGGCTCCCTGTAACTTCAGAACTTGCCTGAAAATCATCACGTTTTTTTAAGTTTTCTTCAGTATCAAACTAATCCAGTGATAGTTGACTGTACATCCACGAGTCCATTATAAACAGGAACTGCTAATAGCTAATTCGGCATATTTTTAATGGCACCAAAATGTAAACAAATATTGTCTAAATAAGCAGGGCTCAAGTTGTGGCCCACAGCAACTCACCAACTCCATGGGAACATTATACTTTCTGTTTACATCCCCTGAAGGCCCCAAATTATGGGAGCTGTAGTCCCAAAACTAAGAGCATGATTATCCCCCAAACTGAAGTAAGACAAAGAATAACAACAGGAGATACAAATGGTATTGGATTGCAATAAACTGTACATGTGTGCCTAATAAACAGGTAACTCTGTGATGTTTTGGGATGTCAGACCATCACTCCAACTCAGAGATAATAAAGATTTGAGATATGTAGAAAAAGGAAGAGAAGACTAAGAACATAAACCAATACGATGAAAGGGCACTTGGATGAAGTTGGTCTTTATTTAATGTGATGAAGCTCAAGCTGTTTGACATATTGGAAATCATCAGAGCCTCGTTGGGCCTGTCGTTTGACTTAAACGTCTCTGTCCGTTCAGGCTGCACAATCAATGAAAGAATATCAAAACCAAACTACCGATATTTTTCAAAACAAAACGGTTTGTTTTGTCCTGGACGTGGTGTTCTTGTGCTGTGTACAACAATGCTTGATCAACAAATGATGTTGCATTTTGGGGAAGAAACAGTTTGGAAAATCCTGAGCATTAACATCATCTTTCACGGTACACTAAAAATAAATTCACGTTTATGTTGTTTATATTTAAAAATATACATTTTTGGTCAATATTGTGCAGCCATGCTCTCCACTCACAATCTGCCAGGAGGTTATCAGTACGAAAAAAATGTCCCAATAACAAATCAAGTGTATTGCAAACAAACAACAGCTCTGATTGGCCACACAGTCACTTCTTTCCCACACAGGTTGCTACAGTTTCTTAAGGCAGAATTACATTTCAGCATTTATGTGAACCATTAGCTCTTCACATATTACCCACAATTCCTCCCAGTGACCTCTACCACAAACACACCAGCCTATGTTCACATTCACATACGACAATATCATCTCAAAAATTAACATATAAAAACGACAAAAAGATGGCCGCTGTGGCACAAACCTCCCTCGGACGCTTTAGTGTCTCCCCACCTTTGTGACAGTCTCAGGTCGACAATAAATATGGGTTCTTATCTCCTGCTGGACCAGTCCTTGTCTGGCTTTCAGTCTCGCTGCCAGTTTGCTCTCTGTCTGTGGTGTATGGATGGATTCTGGAGTCGGTGGCTGCTGACTGGTACATGTTCTTCAGTTGTCAGCAGCTGCGATGGAAGTGGGGTTTGAGGTTTCTGCTGCAGAGTCTGAGGGGGGGACCTCACTGTTGGTCTCCACTGAGAGCTCCTGCATGGAGTCCGTGGCCTCCTGCACTGCTTTACTCTCCTCTGGAACACAGAGACAATATAGTTCGGTCAGACGCTGCTTTATTTACTGAAAGCAATTAGAATCAACACCTCTGAGGTCGAGCTTTACATGCTGATTCCTGTTCTGTCATGTGGGTCTATGAACTTAACTTCCTCCTGACAAAGTGCAACCTGGACAAGAAACTGTATGATTTGTATGAAAATTCAGGCATCAACATCAGTTCAACAGATTTTTAAAGCTCATCGTTTTCAGTTTTTACACATTCTCACCCCTGCTCACCTTTTTTTTT
>NTHP01000492.1:371255-410733 GCA_003416845.1 Oplegnathus fasciatus | reverse complement strand
GGGGGGGGCAAGACCCAACAGTTCGGCGCGTATGTGGTTGGATCAAGGTGCTGCTGGAGATGGGTGGCTTAGTGGTAAGCGTTATAATATGATGGAAGTTTCATAAGTCTGCATTGTTACCTTTCAACATAAATCCAACTTCTAATTTAGGTGATCGGGGCTATCCACTACTACCATGGCTTATGACACCACTTACCAATCCTCAGACCCAGCAGGAGGTGGCCTATAACCAGNCTGCTGGTTTGACTGTTGAGCAGCAGAAGGAGCTGTTAGCATTGCAGTTTCGTGTTTAAATGTGTTGCAGATGCAAAAAATTGGCCAGATTTAGACAGAGTGCTTATGCTTCAGTGCGTCTTCACTGGGAGGGCCCAAGAGACATACTCAGCTGTATGTGGAGAGATGGCTTGGATTATAAGACAGTGAAAGCGGCTGTTAAAGGCGTACGAGTTGGTCCCCGAAGCTTATCGACAGAATTTCAGAAAGTGGGTGAAGGCTGAAACAAACAAGTGTAGAGTTTGTCCGTGATTTGAATTCCCATTTTCACTGTTGGTGCTCAGCTGCTGGAGCTGATTCTTTCGTGGATCTTTGTGAGCTGATCGTGTTGGAGCAGTTTAAAAATGCTATCCCTCAAAGCATAGCTATTTATGTAAATGAGCAGAAGCCCTCCACCATGCTGAAAGCAGCTGAATTGGCTGATGATTTTGTGTTGACGCATAGGGGCAGTTTTACAGAGGTGTGCTCTGGGGGGGTTGGGAAGGTGCAGATGAAAGCGGAGTTAACTCCTGCGGTGGTGTAAAGTTGNTGTGTGTGTGTGTGTGTGTGTGTGTGTGTGTGTGTGTGTGTGTGTGTGTGTGTGTTGAAATGAGCATGTGAGCCTCCCACCCAGACTCACTCGGTGCAGGATCTTCCATTACGTCATCGTACTAAATTATATACACCACGGGCCACGATAATGTCGTTAAAAGCGATGCGAAGCCTCTCTTGCTCCCCGTTTCTCCATCTCTTCATCTCTTCCCTCTCCGGCTCACTACCTTATGTCTCTTCAGTCCTCCTTTCGCCTCTCATTCACTCTTTTAGCCACATCTTTCTCTTTCACCACACTGTACATCACTCCCCTCCTGGTCTATCATTTCAATCCCCTTTGGCTTTCATGGCATGACAAGACTTGTGCTACACTTCTGAAGCTACTGTAGCAAAATTGCAGAAATTATACCCCTCTCTGATGTATATCAACACAGACAAAGCAAGGGAATCTTTCTAGAACCAAAAATAAGTGATTTTGACTAACATGCAACCAAATTATGCTAGAAAGGGAGCGTTGAGGTAAAGCCTCAGATTAGAGAGTTTCCAACAGACTGGAGAGACAAAGACGCCAAGTGACAGAGGTTGGGAGACTCAACTCTAACGCTGTCAGAGTATCTTAACCAACGCAGTTCATATATGACTCTCAGTGGGTTCAGAGCTGTCTGATTCAACTGGGAAACACACACAAACAAAAATCTGAGCAAACACACACATATAACAACCCTTAGATCACAAAACAACCCTCTGGCCTGAGAGGATTTAGAGGATCTGCCAGAAATCCCACCAGTTGCTGACCTGGACAGGTGACAGGGATGAAGGGGGGATGAGATAGTCTCAGAGGAGGCAACAGGCATCTGATTTCCACAACACAAAACAAACCTCCTTTAAGTAATTAAGTGTACAACTCCCAGGTGTGCAGTAGAATCCGGTTAGACGGTGTGTGTCTGTCAAATGAGTAACAGTAAGTAAAGGATCCAGTTCTTCACTGTACAAGAGAAAGGCTGAAGGAAACGTGTATCCCTGAGATTTGCAGGGATTTTGACACAAGTACAAAAGCAAGTGCTTTGTTGTGTGTGCCTGTGTGTGCGAGAGAGAGAGAGAGAGAGAGAGAGAGAGAGAGAGAGAAAGAGAGAGAGAGAGACAGTGAGGGAGAGAGAGAGAGAGCAGGAGAGGCTCAGTGAGAGGAATTAGTAGGTTTCCAGGGGTCCAGAAGTAAACGCCATTTTCTGCATATAGACACTAGGTGTGTTTCCATTCACCTGTTTTTAAAAATATAAATGGCTGGATGGAAAAAATCTTGAAATATTGCAATAACGGTTTTCTCTGCTTGGGTGAGGTGGAAAAGTTGGTTTATTGATAAAGCTAAAATGCAGCAAAGTGCAACGGAAACGGACTTAGCGAATAGAACATGACGTATATGACGAAAGACGAAAACATCAGATCTGCCATATTTCCATCATGTTTTCAACATTGTGTTTCACCGTTTGAGGTTTGACTGCCGCTCTTTTTATAACGCCATCTAGCTGCTTCCTCTTCCCCTGCAATGGTTTAATGGCACCTCCCAATTTTCTGTACATTCGATTAGACTTTGCGCTACATTTGGATGGAAACCTGGCTAAAGTGACCAGCCTTTGATGCTTGTCTTCGTCATATATGATGACAAATTTAATACCTTTGAGGTTTGTTCTGTTGGTCAGATCACACAAGCGATCTGAAAGACACCTTGGGCTCTCAATCGAGAAAATAATCAACAGATTAATCAAAATGAGTTCCAGCCCTGTTAAGTTAGTATTTAGAGCTATTCACCATGCCAAACTGGAAACAAACAATTCAAACTCATGGACGTAACATAAACCTACAGGAGACTCTTGTGTTTCTATCTTGAGGAACATTTAAGTTATAATTGAAACAAAATGTTGAAATGAGAATATACTGCAAACCAGTAGCTCCTGCTACTTCACAACTCAATTAACAAAAAGAGGGACTGAAGTTGACTATTGTTCACAATTTTGTATGTATTTGCCATATTGTGAATATGAATTGTGATGTTGATTTTAACCATATCACCCAAACATAGCAGACAGATTAAGAAATGTGCTTTTCTTCGTGCCCTTCCCCTCTCTCTCGCTTTCAAACGCAAAACATACTCAACAGCTGATTGGTGAGATAATTATACCTTTGTTCAAGCTACCACAACATCATCTAGCTTCAACCTTCATAATGTTAGAAATGTTGAGAGGTTTCACCTTCCACTTGCAGAACTATATTTAGCAGTTTTGTCGTCTCTTGACACAGTGAAAAGCAGGAGATGAGAGGCAGCTGAGAGAGGTGTCATATTTTAATTCGTTTTCTCTGTGGGAAATGAAACGATCCTAGCAGTCAGCTAAATGCCAACGCACAGAAACACACAAAGCGTGTGTGTTTCAACAGCTCATACACACACACACACACATACAGCACACACACTCACACAATCCACGCCAAACATATCCCTAATCGAAAGTTGGAGAGGTAAAAACGCTGCTTCCCTCGGAAGTTTCATGTGGGATGATGTGCTGATGATTTGGGTTTTGAAATTAAGAGCTTTTTCTCCCATGTGAGGCCTGAGTGAACCACAAAAATTAGTGAAGTTTTGAAAGGAAATTTTAATGAGGAATCCAACTTTATCTACAAATTAAAAGAATAGTTTGACATTTTAGGAAATATGCTTATTCGCTTTCTTACTGAGAGTTAGATGAGAAGACTGATATCACTCCGTTCAATATGAAGCCAGAGCTGGCAGTTGGTTAGCTTAGCTTAGCATCAAGACTGGAAACAGGGGGGAAGAGTTAGTCTGGCTCGATCAAAGGCACCTAAATCTACCTGCTACCACCTCTAAAGCTCACTAATTAACATGTTATACTTCGTTATTTTGATCCATACAAAAACTGAAGTGTAAAAACGACACTGTGGTGTTGGGGTTAGGTGCTGGACTGTTTCTTGACGGGAGCAATGACTTCCTGAAGTCTTGTCGTCACTCAGAGATTGCTTGGCAATCAGAGGAGACTGCAGGAAGCGGCTCATGGAGCCTGGACAAGAAATAGTCCGACACTTACACCCCAGATTTTCCTAACTTTGGACAGGGCCGACTAGCTTTTCCCAGTCTAAACTGACCTTCTCCTCAGTCCAGCTAAAAAATGTCAGAAAATAGTCTTAAAATGTTTTGTTTTGTCCGACCAACAGTTTAAAACCCATTAACAATGATATAAAACAGAGAAAATCAGCAAATCCTCATATTCAGAGTACCTTTTTGCAGGTTCAAATGTTTGCCATTTTTGCTTGATAAATGCTTTAAACAATGAATTGACTTATTTTCTTCATTCTTAGAATGTCTCCTGCAATTCATTTTTATTTTTTTAAGTCTCTGTATCCCGTATCATTGCAGTAGAAAGAATATAAATAACTACGTCAGAGAGGCAGTGTTTTATGTGTTTTTAAGCCCCATTTGAGAAGACATGAGATAGAGGCAGAGTGTGGATGAGTTTCCATTCATTTGAAAGGGAAGAAACAGAGAAGCTGAGAAATGTTTTTACAACAGGAGATGGATGGGAAAGAGAGACCTTACACAGCGACTGAGGGAGAGAGAGATGGAGCGAGAGGGTGGCGGTACCTGAGTGGCTCCTTGATATATCCATTCTTAAATAATGATATGAATATTTCGTTGAGGTGGCCTCTAACTTTGCGCTGGAAATCACAGCGAGTCCCTGCAATTTTAAAGCCCTGGGGCTTCAATTATTCAAGTATCATTCCTTTAACAATATTTTTCCATCACAGGGCAATTTAGCCAGGTAGTAAAATCGGGACTTTTCTGGCTCGTTCGCCTCTGAAAGCACTCATCTCAGCGTGTGAGGAGAGGAACACATCCACATCTAGGACAGAGACACCCACAGCTGGAGCAGGAGGGAACAAAGCCAGCAAAGACTGGGGAAAAAAAGGGGGAGGAAAAGTGGATGATTTCATTTTCAAATAGTCTAAACGGAACTCAGTCATCCGTTTTTTCCATATGAATGACAACGCATACACTCGCTCTGGTCTCCTTTTGTGTTTGGAGGGGTCATAATTACCTCACTGTTTATTTTGGATCATTTATGGTTGAATCCGTAAGAAACTGGATGTGTGGACTGGGCAGGGGTTAAATTCTGTGCAGATGATGCCAAAAAAAAAGGGAAAATGCTGAACCAGTTGAAGATATAAGAGCTGAAACACAAGTGAACACCTTCAGTTATACAGTTCGCCCAGAGCAAGATCCCTGAGGTGCAGAGCAGAGATCAGAGACGCCACACGAACAAACCTTGTGGCAAAAAAGGTTTATAGCTGGCTCCCTTTTGACCTGTGCTGCCTGGCAAACAGTGTGTGCATAGGGAGAGATAATACGAATAAGCATGCTCAAACACACAGCTTACCTGTAGAAGTCACCATCTGGGGGATAGCATCCTCGACTGTGCTGCAAAGCCCCCTGGGAAAGCAAAAAAAAAAAAAGACATGACATCAGTTGTAACCGTGATGCCAGGAGGAGACGCCTCGGGCCCCAGCAGTGATGTGGTCAACACTGCAGCTGCAGCACATGAGCCTGTTTATCTTCATTCACATCATAAATTCATTCATTAATCACCCTCATATCATTCATCACACCTGCATTCATCCACCATCTCAGTCTCACAGAGCTTATAGGTTATTACATTTAAGAAACTGGTTTAATCGTAGTTTAGCACATCATGTATTTTGTAGCCTGAATGAAATTAATTCCACAACACAAAAAGAAAGAAAGAATTGTGTTACAATAAATCTGTATAAATCTGTGTAAAAGTGGGCATAATCATGCAGGATAAAGTACAGATTCTATGGTCATTAATGTACACAAACTGTCTATTTCTCTTTTAGTATAATGCAGACAAGCTTCCATAAATTGAATTGTCATAAACAGGAATAAAATGGAAGATAAACCCACCTTAAATCTCACCTTACTGTCCAGGTTATGTTATTAATTCAGGACGCACAGCAAGTAATGTCAAACTACAGTATATATGTGACCTCTTACCCAGATAAAAACGGGAATTAATACTTTTCACAGATAAACACAGGTAATATTTTAACTGAATTGGCGGCTGGAGGTCAATTTATCAGCTGTTACATCCCTGATTAGCTTCATTTTTACTCAATTAAGCGGATAAATTGGTGCGCAGAGCCGTTAAGTGGCGCGCGGATGATTGTAAAGCCTCACCTTTCAGATGGAAGGAAATCTCAGCAACCTGTTTGAGAGACCGTTTCTTTTTTTTATAACTGCGCTCGGTCCAGTATCGTACGCGGCTCCACGCACACAATAAAGTCCGGTGATTTCCTCTCCAGCTCCGGTCATTAAAGACGCCCGGAGCCCCCCCGTGCTCGCTCTACAACCGGAACCATCACGTCATTATCCGCCGGCGGTTATCCCCTCTTTCCCCCCGGTTCACTCACAACCAGGTGCCAGTGAGGGCCTGTGGGAAATCTCATGGCATCCTCCTCCTCTGTGAGGCGCTGGAGACGGATGAGACGAGGCGGCAGTCCGGCTGCAGAGTGTCATCGCTCGGCATGGCCGCGTCCTCAGCGCGGCACCCGGGGGGCGGTTTGGCACCCGCTGCCGCCGGTCCCGGTGGGGCGGGGTGGGAAGAGCAGCAGTGGGGTGCGACAGTGTCAGCTGTAAACCGTGTGATATCACTTTACCGGGAGGATGGGAGGGGGAGGTGGTGGTGGTGTAAGTGGACAGGGGGTCGTCACCATCCTGAGATGAAAGTGTAAAACTGGTGGAATAACAGATTTAAGGGTGGAGGTTCAGACTCCCTTTGTTGGAGGAAAGCTGCAGCCTTGATCTCGCTATAAAGTAAAAAGGTTTCCTGACTGGAACTCAAAGTGAGCCGCCTGTCTCAGGAAGATGGCAGAAATCTCATCACCAGTGGTGGAGGAACTATTCAGATCCTTTACTTAAGTAAAAGTACTAATATTACACTGTAAAAATACTCTGTTACAAGTAAAAGTCCTGCATTGAAAATGTCACTCAAGTAAAAGTATGTAAGTGTAATAAAAAATGCACTTAAAGTATGAAAAGTAAAGTTAAAACAGTAAAAGTACTCACTGCAGACAAATGTCCCCTGTGACTGTTACACCATATTATATCATTACATTCTTATTACTCATGCATTAATGTAAAAGCAGGATTTTACTGCTGTAGCTGGTTCAGGTGGAGCTCATTTTTAACTATTTTGTGTCTGACTGCAACGAATGATTATTTTCACTACCAATTAATCTACAGATTATTTTTCCATTAATCAATGGATTATTTGTGGTTTGTCAAAATTCAGAAAATAGTGAGAAATGCCGTTACAATTACCCAGACCCCATATTCACAGTGCTCGTTTTGTCCAGCCAACAGTACAAATGCACAAAGTGCACAAAGTACATTTTTGTATTCAGAGATGCTTCACTGAGAACCAGGCTCTCTTTTGCATTAATGCCCTGATCTCACTCTCACACCTACAGAGTCACACCTGAAGCTGCAGTACAACAAACCACTGATCTTCTGGTCACTGAGCAGCTTCACTGCAGCAGTTGGGGGTGAAGGGTTTTACTCAGTGGTGGTGATGAGCGAGTGCTGTTGTTTTACTTTCCTCTCAAGTTACTGACCACCGAGTTGTAACTAATAGCTTTATTGATCATTAATAAGTCGTTGACGGATAATTTATACATCATTTTTCAGCCATGTTTAAAAGAAACTTTTGGGTTGCCAGGTTGTGGAAAATATCTCACACTGATGTTTATCCTCCTGCAGCAGGACACTTTGTCTTTTTAGGGCTTTAATTAATAAGGACGACTGATCCAATGGACCATTTGACCTATGACGTGCAGGACCTGCAGGGCATTTACATTAACATTTCAAATTAAAAGCCCTTGAATGAATTATTAAGATTTAAAATTGTAGACTAACGTTTGCTGATAAAAGTTGTGACTAGTCGATAATGACTTTATTTACATCTGCCACTGAGGAAATTATGTTTATTACCCTTTATTACGACTTATAATTGTACACTTGGCTTAGAAAGCGAGAAACTCATGAGCATTTATTAATGATTTATTAAAGTTTATTGATGGCCACCTGGAAACCAAAAAATTGATCTTCTGGTTTAATGGTATATAACTGATCTATAAAGCATAAGTAAATGATTTATTAACTATTTATAAAGCCTTTAGTTACATTTTATAATACCTTTTAAGGGTGCATCATGAGAAGTTGGTACTTTGGAGGAAATAGATTGATTTCACTCTAAATTAGAGAGTAAACAACGTTAGAATGAGCACACTGAAAAGATGTTTCAAGCTTCTTTCCTGCTGTTAAGACAGGAAACTGAAATTTCAGGTAAGAGCACCTTAAACCACATACAGGTCTGCATCTCTTAAGGGGTCACTGACCTCACAAAGAGGTCTAGACAGTAAAGTCTTAAAGGAAAACAGTCTGGCTGAGTGCAAGCTGCTGTCCGTGGTGCTGAAGTTCACTCCGAGAAAAGGGCAAACACCGGGGCAATCAACTCTTTACCTCAGATTCATGCAACTAAAAGATTATTTTTCATAAATCTTTGTTACGCTATCTTCATCTTTCTAATTCCCTAAAGCAACCGGAGCCAACCATCTCAAACTGCTTCTGCAAACAAAATCCATCTTGACCATAATACCCATATAATGAGGAGATTTAGCTGGGCTACATTTGTTTAAGTATGATCTTGATCCAGAAAAGTGGCTCATCTCTTTAGCATGTCTCTGCCTCTGTGTGTCTCTGGCTAAGTTAAGCTAGCTTTGTAGCAGGGGGCTGATGAACGCAGGCCAGTGGGGAGCTCTAAGATTACTGCTCAAATTGAATAAAGGAGTCGACACATTACAGCGGCTTAGATGATACACCCCACTGCACTGGTTAATTTAAAACCAGCACAATGTTATACACACAGGCACACAGGAACACACACGCATAAAGCACACAAACAACACGCGTAAATCTGGCCAGCCCCTCTCTTTAACGCAGTCTTTCCCTCCATTTGCCTTCCCTCTCATTTTCTCTGCCGCGCACAAACACACACGCGCATGCACGCACACACAAAACGACTCACAACCACTCAGCATGGCCCCTGCCTCATGACTTGAGTTCATTATTGCCTTGGCAGGGTTCCTCGGATGAAATTAGAATGACAACAGGAATGACACAGAGTGTAGCAGTGGAAAGTTTACACAGGGTGAAGTCGAGAGCGCGTGTGTGTGCGCGCCGAACAAATCTAATCTTCTCTGATTCATGGGCAAAGCTTGTCTGCACGCATTTGCAATACACTTCCTCTTTGCGCATGTACTCAGTCTAAGAGATGGAGACAGAGAGCGAATGAGAAAGAATGGCTTCTGACAGTAGAACACAGCATGAGCACAACTCTCTGGGACAAAGTCACAAAGCCTTTCTTAGCAGGACCACCAGTTAGTGTTGACAGCGCAGGCGGAGTTCATTTACTGGCAATACTACTTGTGACACAGTTACATACTCCAAAGGCTGAATTATGACTTCCTGATCCAAAGAAGTGGTGAGACACTGCTGCTCTCTGTTGCACAGGCAGACAATGGACAATGGGAGGGGAAGGCAAATTCTCATTTTCCTCAAAAGCACAGATGTGGAGGATGTGTGGATGCATTGATTATATGCTGGTGAGTCAGTCCACCACTTTGGCCCAGAAATATCTCATCAACTATTGGACAGATTCCTGTTCCCCAGAGGATGAATCCTACTGACTTTGATGATCCCCTGACTTTTTCTGTAGCGCCACCATGAGGTTGAGATGTAAAGCTGTAGTGCGGGACTTTTATGTAGAAATTAACGTCTTTCACATTCAAGCCCTTGCCAAACAAGGTCACACAATGCTGTTTAAGCCTATCACCACCAGGTAAATCTCTGTATTTCGCAGTATACCAACGTTTTTAAATCTGGTGTCTGTGGCGACATTCCCGTGCTGGCGCACCAGTGATGCGTTTTACGTCAACCAGTAACGATTGGTTTGCCAGAGCTGAGGGGTCTGGAACTGGCGCATGCGTACATCTAAAACGGCAAGTCTGCGGGGACTCTCTGGCTCTGCAGGTCGATGATACTGGTCGAAGGGAGGAGCCACTGCAGTGACGGAGTAGGCTACAGCAACTAGGATTATGGCGGAAAATCTTAAGAAGTGTCCAAGAACAGTTTCTGATGCTCCAGATATAAAAAGAAACTCGCCGTTCAGTGGAAGGATTATCACCAAAAAAAAGAAAGCAATCAGCAGCGAGGACAAACACGGAAAACCATTGGTGTAGCTTTTCCTAGTTGGAGAGTGCTGAAAGAAGAGACGAGACTGAGGGCAGACACGGATGTTGCGTTACTGCTCTTGGACAGGTTGGTATTTGTAAAATATTTGGAGTAGGCTATGTCGCTAAATACATTTACTCTACCTAAATAATGGATTATTGTTTTGGAACTGTGGAAATTTCTCTGTGTTTCGTCATAAACACGCCTCGACAGTGTTTGTGTAATTACTCTCACTGCCAGAAGGGGAGACAAAAATTACGCACTCCAGCTTTAACTTCTCATCTAGCGCCATCATCAGGTTAAAATTTCAATTTGTCCAAAACTTTGGCAACTGCACTTTGTGTTTAGTGTAATTAGCAAATGCTAAACTAAGCTAGCGAGCATGGTAAACTAATGCTAAACATCAGCATGTTAGCATGTCATTGTGTGCGTGTTAGCATGCTGACTGTAGCATTTAGCTCTAAGCACTGCCTACGTACAGCCTCAAGGGAAATAAAATCTCATCTGCAAGTCACAGATTATTAGTGGGTGCAGTTCCCTGAAGGAAACCTCTTTACCAAAAAGCTGAATGTGAAGTATTTCTGAAAGAGAGAAGGTGGTCAAAATGTCTCACTGCAAGCTCAGGATGAGCTATGAAATCTTTCATTGTCAGTGACAGGCAAAAATTGTCTGCTGCAATTCAGTGATGTACGGCGACAAGGAGAATATAGCTACAGTAAATCTTGTTACACGAGTAAAAACAAAAACTGATTTATTTCTCAATAAACCCTTTCTTATATATATAAAACACCTCTACAGACGAAGGGCTAAACTAATGGAAACATCACATGAAAAAAGACTTCTTCTCTGAAGTGAAGATATTAGGCTGAATGCCAGGTAGCATTACACCAGGGTTAAGAGAGCTCTAACAGTCACCACTCGTCCAAAGGCCAAATAACCTTCAAGAGTTTTCATAAACACCAAAACAGTCAAGTGCCTTCTGTGGCCTCTGAGCCCGCCAGATTGATACATCACTAAACCTTTATGGGAAATCCTGGAGTGCAGAGTGTGAAATCTCAACCTTGAAAGAAACTACAGGCTTTTCCTCCGTAAGGATGTTCCTAGACTGTAGTACACACACTTCAGGTGATGTATAGAGGCAGCGCAAGGAGGACCGAAGCTAAAAATGTGTCTCTATTCCTCACTAGTAGTTCATAGTCACAGAACCCATTTTGTCCATCAAAGCTGCAGTGCGTTTTGTTTGGTATAATGTAGGCAAAGTGTCCTATCCTTAATATCCTGTGTTCTCCACAGAGGAGATTAACGCAGCTGATCAGCCAGGGAGGCACAGCTCAGATCACAATACACTGAAAGCTAATTAAATCGGTTTGTCATCACCCAGAATGCTCTGCGGGACTGTACAGTGCTACCATATACTCAGAACTTGTCAAGTGAATTCCACATTGTATCATTAAGGAGTGTAACATCACCATCTATCCCACAGGTAGGTTTTTTTACTTCTTTTTAGCTGGGCTTCCTTTCATGTTGTTCTTAATTTTGTACCGCGTTAATGCCGAAAAAGCACATTATAAGTCCACTTCTCTTCTTTTAATCTTACTGTGCACTACTACTACTACTTCCCTACAGTATACCTCCACAGTATAGATCTCTTATCAAAAGAACAACATTCAAATGCCATCTTTAGCTAACATTATTTCCAGGTTTGATGCCCTGAAGCAGACTTCTTTAATTGAAATCTGAAATTCGAGCATTTCTGAAAAAAGGTAATTCATTCAAAATCTCCCACTAAAACCAAAAAAACTAAATTACACACATTATGATTTTTTCTTTTTAAGTGTTGGTTTCCAGCTACAGCACAATGATGATATGGCCAAAAGTACGTGGGCACCCCTAACCACATACATTTGTGTACTGTAGCCGTGGTTGTGGGGCTGCTGTAGCTAAGCCCCTTATTTCCAATAGCTTTTTCACAGCAAACAGTTTGACTTATAGGAGGAAAAGCACACGTGGAACTACTAACATTAACAATGGCTCAGGTCCATTACTTGCCCCAGGAAGCCTCTTCAGTGAGCTATGTACAATCACAGGACCCTGGAACTGGCTCACCTAAATGGAACACAGCCTTCAGTAATCTTATTAATTATACCTGTGCTTTACCTGCTTTGCCATGTCAAAATGTCTGCCATGAAAAAAGTAACCCCTCCGAAGCATGTGAGTATCTTTCATCTCATTGTTTTAGTTTTTCAGACCAGTGTTGTGTCAGACTTTATGGTGTCCACATACTTTTGGATATACACACAAAGCTTGTACTTCTTATTTGGACATGCTGGTTTACCACCCACCGTGCAGGTAGCGCAGTTATCATTCTATGTGAGACTACTGCAGGTGAAGACTTTGCTACAGTATGAGGCTTCCCTGTGGGCATATTAGTCAATTCTGTTAACACGCTCTGCTGTGCTGGGCTCCGGATTAGTTTTTAATTACATCCAATAGTGCAGAGTGTCACCAGCCACAAGCCCAACACAATATCACCTGCAACAACCTTTTCCTCAGGGAGCAGAGAGTCTGGGAGTAATGTGCAATTTACACATAAATGAAACCTGTGTAAATTAAAGAGCTGACGCCACTCTGAGTCACTGCCATGCAAAGACCTCGCCGGTTTGTCGTGCAGTGGATACTCGGTCGCCTGTGGTGTTTGTGGTGTTTGATGTGATTTGTGTGTTAAGAAAACTGCAGGTGTGTCAGTTACGCTGGCATTTACAGAAAAAAATAGAAAATGTCAAAATAGTGCGAATGTAAATTCCTTCCACCTTAGTATGAGCTGGAAGAGAAAATGCACACACAAAAAAACTTAATAGATTCAAGCGTGTTTTCTGTAGTCAGTACATTGCTTCATTCATTCACTCATCACTCATTGATTTATTTCTTTTCACAGTTTCATACCACGGCATGATCCAGGTCAGTTAATAACAGTAGTGAACAGCAGAGCTTGAAATCCAACCACACTATCACTCAAATACACACATCTGGAGTTCAAAGGACTCAGTGTTTCTGCGGTTTTCACAGTTGATTTGTGTTTTTAAATGGCATTAAACTCAATCTGGGCTCCAACACAAACAGTGGAAAAAGACAGGGATTTGGAGTTGTAATACCAGCAGAGCTCAGAGAACCAAATAAATGAGAATTTGATTCAAAGATTTCCAGTCAGTGTGGGATAGAGAAATAGATAGAGCGCTCCCACACTCCCGGTGTCTGAGGATATAAAATAATTGAGTGTGAGAAAGCAGAATAGATTATCACTTAGCTAAAAGAAAACTCTATCATCACTTCCAGGCTTTTTGCCTATGCACACAGTGTGGGTAAAATCTACAGCTGGGCCCCGGAGACAGAATGCAGGTCCAGAGAGGAGCCGAAGCTGATTCAACCTTCCTTCACCTCCACATATTAAGTGCCTGCATCTCTAATGAGGCAGAGTCCCTGAAAGTGGCTCAGTGAGAGGCAAAGCACAGCCATCCGTCTGTCTCACAGTCTGAGCACGAGTTTATTCGAGTATCTTGTGGTAGGGGAACAGGGGCAGGCCTTCAATGAAAGCAGGAATGTCCATGATGGCTACGGCGCCCACCATCTTAGGTGAGACAGGAAGGAAGGTGAGCTTAGACACCTCGCCGTAGGTAGAGCCACTTAAATCCTCCTCTTTGCCCTCTTCTCCTTCCTGTCTTTTACCACCACCTTCCTCATCATTCTCTTCAGCACCAAATCCCACCACCTTTGGGAGACAGGGATACATTTAGTGTGTTGCTACGTGCACACAGAAGTAAAAGAAAACACACTCCTACATTCATAAAGACATTGCTTACATGCACGCTGAGTCTGCGGCTGTTATGTCCTCGATGTTCTTTGAACCAGGAGACCAGCTCAGCTCTGGTCATCTGCTTCAGAGCCTCGATCTAAACACACAGAAACGCTGATGGTAAGAACACTAGGACGGCTGAATGACAGGTAGGCGGACAAAGTTTCTAGCAGGTGGAGAAAGTCTAAAAGAGGCAGATATTTCCCTCAGAAGTTGGTGGAGACCAAACCAAAGCTAAAAGGAAAGTAAAAATTGGACTTACATTCATAAGGTGGAAAGGCAATGGTGCTCTGTGTCTACTGCACGTGTGTAAATGAGCAGTTGTTTGCTACCACGTTGCCATTACATGTTTAAAACGTGACAACATGTCGATGCTGTGTATTTGTTCGCTGATTTAACATACTTAATTTGGCAATATTAAGAGTGACATGTTGTCAGGAAGGTGGTGTGTACAATATGTATTTGTACAGCACTTGGAATTTGGGTTCAGGTTTGTTTCGTGTGTTTGATATTCCACATAAGTTGAATATATATGACAAAATTGTAAAGAACAAGGCACATACGGCCATCTAATGGGGGATTAAGTTGCCAGAGAATGCAGTAATATTCTGACAGCAACAGAGGATCCCCACACACATTACTGCCGTGTAAATGTTTCTGTTTATTTAAATGTGGTAAAGATTAAGGTTGGGATTGGACGAAAGGGAATGACTTCAACACATGTATGCATTCATTTGTCTATTTAGCTGAAGGTGTGTGTGTGTGTGTGTTGTCCTCACCTCTCTGTTGAGCCTGTCAAACACATACTGCTGTGTAACCACCTCGGCCCAGTTCCTGTCCACCTCCTCCCCGAGGTGTGTGTCCTCACACTCCTTCAGCTTCACTAAAGCAGTCACCTGTACAAAAAACACACATACAGTACACAAAGGTTTCTACTACACAGATCTGAATGTGCAGCTGGGTCCCACTTGGTTAGGAAATGTGTTATTAATCCATCAAAGTAACTTGAAGAGCAACTTTTGACATTTCTAAAACTTTCTGGCTATGTACCATTCGCTGTAACTTTTCTGCTTTTCCATAACAATGGGAAACTCACAAATGCACAAAATAATACACACAGACACAGACCTGAGTATTGAAGGCCTCCTCAGTCAGCGAATTGAGCTTCTCCCCAAATGAAGCCAAGAACTCTTCAATCTTTAACTCCACCAGCTCGGTACTGAGAGGGAAAAGTTCATGAGAGGTAAGAGATATATTATAGGCTATAGGGTTTATTTGATTCCTTTAGTCATTTATCAGTTCCACTCGCACTTTCCAGGGCCAGATAGATAAATCGTAGCTTGGGTTTGGGTGAACTGTAAGATAAATTATACCTTGGTTTTGGGAAAGCGGTTCAAATAAATCGTATCTTGCTTTTGGGCAGATGAAAGGTTACGATTGTGTTGCAGACTCACTTGAACTTGGTGGCCTGTGTTTCCACGGTGACAGAGAAACCCAGAACGCCTGAGGTGTTTCTGCAGGTGGGGTAGACATGGTACCTGCAGAGGGGGACATGAAAAAAGACAGCTACAGTGAGAGATGTTGAGAGGCGGATAAACAGAGACAGTTTAAAGTAACTAGATGCGAAAGTGCATTACATTTGGCAAACGTTAATGTGCCCCATGTCCCAACTTTCTCTACTTAGCACTCTATAATAAAACCAGTGTGAGAATTGGAATTTAATCATACAGTGGCTAACAGAAAAGATTATTTGAACTGTGGATAAATGTGAAAAGTTTCAATGTGACTGGAGCAGTTAAGTACAGGCTTAAACAGCTTGCTCATTTCAGACATGCCCAACAAAATCCTGTTCCTTAATAAGATCAGCACATGCTTGTCCTTCTGGAGAGCATAATAACAATCCTCAATGAAGACAGACACATGTAGGCAGAAACAGAAAGTACATTTCCATACACAACTTCAAGTTGCACATGAAATAATTGAGGAAATGGCAAAAAAAAAAGAAAAACATTTTTTTTAAAAAAGCTTAAAAAAGGGGGGGAAAAGTTGGCTTATTGAAAAACAACAGTTAAATGACATAATGTATCAGAGTTACTGGTGCTATATTAATTATGTACCCATGTCTTGAATATATTTGTCCTGAATATATATGCTTAAAGGTAGTTAATATAATGATAATAAAATAGTAATAAATGACAATTACTACTGTGGGTGAGGTAAAATACAGTAAAAGTAGAAGTTGAAAAGTTTTAAATTTTCTCTTAAATCTTATAAATGTAAGTTTAATGCAAACAAACACTGATTCATATTTTATTTTGTCCAAATGTCTTTAAAAAAGCAAAAACATAACTACACTCACCCGAGAGTCTCTTTGGTCCGGAGGAAGTCAAAACAGGGTTCCTCCATGTGCATCTGAAAGACAACAACCACTCAGTCAAGCATGGAGGAATGACAGGATGAATGGAGAAAGGTAGAAAAGTAAACCCAATTAATCAGCACTCACCACCAACAGCTCCATCAGAGTGTGTTCTCTCAAGGCTTTGGGGCCAGACTAGAAAAAAAGAAGAGAGAAAGAAAAATGGGAGTGAAATAGTGTGCTTAAATTAAATGATGCTATATTGGAATATGCTCTGATGTAGATCTGACGTACTGCAGATGTGGTCGTACCTGGTAGTAAACGGTGACCTCAGAGTTGGCATCTCCCTTACTGAGTGATTTGACCTTACAGATGTGCTGCTCCAGAGGGAGCTCCACCACTCTGAACATCACCGGCACCTCTGCTGGCAGCTTGGAGAACTGCAACTTTCTGCGAGAGGGGGAAAAAAAGGAGGACAAAATGTGAGGAAGGAAAGAGAGAAGAGAGAACAAAATAGGTAAGGAAGAAAGGAAGAAAGAAAGGAGGGAGAAAGTTTGAAAGGAAAAAGCACAAGTGAAGAAGGTGAAAGGGGAATCGTGGATTGAACAACTGAAGCTAATGCAAATCACTGTGTATAGATGCAAACAAATCCATTTGATTGTACAGTTTTGATGTTCTCATTAGGGAGTGCATTCAGTGTAACAGCTGACTTACTCTGTGACATACTGCAGGAACTGCTCTGACTCCTGTGGAGAAAACACAATAAAGGATAATGACCAGGTAGAGATGAGACAGACAGAGAGTGCGGAGAGGAAATCAGAAAAAAAAACACGAAAACTATGTCAAGTACACTCAGAATCAATTGATGCAAGTGCAGACATGAACATTAACCGATTCATTAGTTAATCAGCTAAATTTATTGTTAATCAATCTACTTGTGTGTGTATTGCCTGCCGTCCACTCACAGCGCTGCTGAAGTTGCCCTGCACCAGTCCCTCAGCGTATAGCTCGGCCCTGAAGTTCCGGCTGAACTCCATCAGCTCATCGCTGCTCAGACCGGCCGTCAGAGCCTGATACTTCTCCACCATGGACCAGCGAGAGTGCTCCAGGATCAGCAAACGCACGTCCCTGAGAAAGAGGAGAGGGGAGAGGGAGGAGGAGTGAGAGAGAGGGGAAAAGAGGACAAAAAGAGCAGGTTTTTCCATTTAGGGCTGTCACACATTTCACCACTAGAAGGCATCATAGACTTGAAGATGAGTCAGAAAGTAAGATGGAAATGTCAGAGAGAAAAAAAAAAGAGGGTAAACAACTCACTTGCCGAGTTTCTCAGGTTTAATGAGGATGTTGAAGTAGGTTTTCTTGAGCTGCTCTGCGAACATGCTGAAGACATCAGGGGAGGCAGAGAAATCAGCCAGGTGGTCAATGATCAGGTGGAACAGCAGCTAAAGAGAGACATGGAGAGAAAGACAGACAGGCAAGATGAAGAATCACCATCATTATCATTCACAAAGACAATACAAACACATCTGTGTGCGTTTGTGTCTAGAATAAAAATGTGACTATGCGTGCATGACATTATGTCTATCTAGCTGGACAATTTTGACACTGATCGTCCCTTTAAAAGTGGTTTAAAAACTAAAGTAGCTGTTGTATATGAATAATTTTCTTATAGGAATAGTTTGACATTTTGGGAAATGTGCTTATTCACTTTCCTGGCAAGACTTAAATGAGAAGATTGATACCTGTGTCAAGAAGACAGTATGGTAAATGTGAAGCTATAACCAGCAGCCAGCTTATACTTCTGTTTTTGTACGGATTAAACAAACAAGGTATAACATGGTAATAAGTGACCTATAGAGGTGCTCGTAGGCAGATTTTGTTACCTTGGGACAGACCTAGGCAAGCTGTTTCCCCCGTTTCCAGTCTTAATGCTAAGCTAAGCTAACCGTCTGCTGGCTCCAGCTACATATTTAACAGACAGACATGAGAGTGGTATCAATCTTCTCAACTAAATCTAGGGAAGAAAGCGAATCAGCGCATTTCCCAAAATGTCGAACCATTCTTTTAATGCTTTATTGGTCACCAAAAGGCAATGATAAGACCAACTATTTGATTTCCAGGTTGTGACAAATACCAGATGGTGAATATCCTCCACCTGAAATGTGCAGCATTCCTTATCAAGGGCAAATTATGATTGTCTATGTATATTATGATGATCTACAAAGCTTAAATTAATGATTTATTAAAACGAATTAAGATGTTATTTACCATTTACAGACAAAGGTAAAGTATATCTTATTAGAAAGTGACATCAAATAGTTATTTTAAGTTATAGAAATGTAGCCAACAATTACACAGGAAGAATATGAGGCTTTATCTTATGCATATGGAGTTCTCTAGTGTACATTAGGATATGCACTACTGTGAAATAGTGTATTTATTGAATAATGTGCAACTGAGCCAAACACTGCCAGAAATCAATAATAATCAGCGTGTGGTTTTATGCATGTAATCGTATCTGTATCTGTTTGTTTGTGTGGCTTCTCCAGATGCATTCACTCACAGGCAGTTTGTGGTTGAATCCTTTAACCTTGATGACCAGGCCGTGTTCACCGGCCACCAGTTTATACTCCAGCTGGGCCACTTCTGCCTCATAGGCCGGCTCTGCAAGGTAGTGGCCTAGGATGTTGACCAGCAGGTCAAACAAGACCACACTGGAGGGGAGGGAGGACAGGGGTAAAGGTGGAGAGAGAGAAAAGATGGGGAGGAAGTAAGACAGGAAGGAGAAAAGTGGAAAGGAAAAAAAAGGAGGAAAGTGAAATAAAGAAAGGGAGGGAGAGGTAGAGGAGAGATGGTGGGAAGGATGGGTGGCAGGGGAAAGAGAGAAAGAATCGAAGCAGTCAATGGGACAGGCAAGATAGAAAGGAAGGAGGCAACAAATAAGAGCAAGAGTAAAGAGTAGGGATGGAGGAAGGAAAGGGGAAGAATAAAATGGAAGTAGGGAAGGACAGAAGGTAAGTAGGGAGGGAGGTAAAAAGGAGGATTGAAGCGATGAAAAGTACAAGGGGATGAAATTGTAGGAGCAGGGAGAGAAAGAACAGATTAAAAAAGAGTGAGGGTGATAGCAGAAAGGAAAAGATGTTAATCAGTGTTACAGCAAAAAACAAACACCATCTTCACAAGGTCATATTTGAGCCTGAACTCACTTCTTAGCAGACTGCTGGATTACAGGAGAGATTAAGTGGAATCTGATGTAGGCTGCAGCAGGAAAAAAGACAAACAAGTGTCAACACCTCTCTAATGAGAGTAAAAGTCTTTATGGAAACATCTTGCATGCTAAATGATGCACACACCACAGGCACACACACAGGGACACACACACCTTTAGGGATTTTGAATTTGTTGTCCTTCTTGTACCACAGGCAGCCCCTGTCGCTGTCGGCTATCCGGGCAGGAAACTCGGTGTCTGGGCAGTCAGAGGGCTTCAGGGTGAAGTCAGTGGCTGAACAAATGCGCATAAACAATAAAACATCATAATTCCACTCGGTACAATCTCATAAATAATGTGTGAGTTCCAACAATTCAATATTTCCAGTTTGGGATAAACATGCAGCAAGTCGTCAAAACTGTAAAAGATGTCACCCCCCCGATAAATGATTCAGTAACCCCTGGGCCAATAAGTGAAGCATCACCTCTCCACATTTTATCAGAATTGGCAATGTGGTGCTGTGGCCTTCCAAATGTATAAACAGTTACACAATGCCAAAATGCATCGGCCCTTAAAGTTTAGTCAGAATTGGACCGAGGTCCCTGTTTGCCATGTTTGAGTTAAAACCTTGACCTTTAATTAATGTACTTCAATTAGCTGAATCAATGCAATCTGCAAAGGTAACTGGATTTGTGAAACATGCTTCGCGTCAGTCAGATTGATGGTGAAGGACATGGAGCTTTTGCAAAGTTAGAAATTGTAAACTTTTAGTCTAGCACATCAATCAGGTGAGCAAGTGTGATACAAAAATGTGTCCTCATTAAAGTTTGAACAAATAGCATCAAGTGATGTCTAAAGCCCCATTCAGACTGAATTAATATAATAACAGTTGTTGTTCTGGATGCAATTTTCCATCTTACCCACTGAAGTCTGTTTACAGGTTTTGGGGAGTACTACTGCATATGTGAAAAAAGCTGTAGGTATAAAGCCATTTGTGGCTCCAGACAGGGCTGCGTTAAGCCTCAAGTGATCACTTGAGTAGATTGTCACTTGAGGCAGCGTCAGTTGGAGCTGAAGACTACAAGTTTGAAAATAAACAAAAATCTGGGTGTGTGGAGTTAGAAAGAAGTGAGCTTATAAGACCTCTGTAGCCCGCTCCTCAACTCTGCTTAAGGCTAGCGGCTCAAGGCTACATTAGCCTCCACTAGCATAACGCATCAAAAATCTCAGAGCAAACTGTCAGCAGTCGAGTTGCATTGTGGGTAATGTAGATGACCTCTGGTTCTGCTGCATTGATTTTGGTCCTTTTTTTAAACAGTCCATTGTAAGTCTGACGATGTTAATATTAGAGTACTAATATTAGTATTATTTACTTGTTTATCTTATGCTATCTCTGCTCTTTATTATGTAATTTAATTATTAACACAGACAGTTTAAAACTACTTAAATGTCTTTCTGAATGTCGATCAAGCTACACTTCTACAGCAACAAAAGGTAGTGGTACTTACAACAGTGTTAAATACATGTAGCTCACTACACATAAAATCAGTTCGGCTGTGCTCAGGTAGATCAGCATGTTAACGAGCGATCTGTCAGGTAAGCAAAATCCTTCGTTGTCAAACTGTGCACTGAGCTAAGGAAATTCAGCAAGAGCAAAACTCTTAAAATGCAAATGTTTCTCTGGACTGGACCAGGACCAGAAGGACCAGCGAGTTCACTGAAAAGCACTAGGTAATTGGAGCTGTAATTATTACTGGGGTGAGAAATCACAGATATATGCGTTCCGACGGGATTAAAATCACTGACCAGCACATATAATAGTGAAATCACTCCTTCTCTTCCAGAGAAGTAAACCTCGTCTGAATAGGGCTTAAGATTCTGAGTTAACAAATTTGAGCTTGAATTATAACACTTCCATTAGATCAGTGACTAACAGGGGTGCGTTATATATGACAGAATACAAATACCAAAATGCACTGTTCCTCCAAGTTTGGTCAATACATCTGATTACTGTATTTGTTAGACGGATGAATGGAGAGCCGAAGCACAAACTGCTGGACCAGTCTCATGATCATCTTATCGGACACTTTTCAGATACTTGCAGCAGTTTTGGACCACAAAAAACCCACTTTTATTTGTCCGCAGTGCACAAAGAAGTTTATTCACCCACCGATGAACTTGTTTTCAGCAGGAAGGTGGAGGTCACTGTTCATCTCCAGGTTTCCTGTCCACCGCTCCATCCACTCCTGCTGGACGTCTGTGTGAAGGGAAAACATCTCTTAGCACACAAGAAATATTTGCAGTTTAGATTCATGTTTTGAATTGAGTGACCTAAAGACTTCATTCCAACAAAAAGGAAATATTGGTTTTTGGACATTTTTTTTTAAATTTAAATACTGTTCCAACACTATTGTTCGCCATCTAAAAGACAGAGATGAATGCTGGCATTTCTACTGCTGGCTGGCTGCATTATATCGGGCTGAATATCACCACACAAGGGGAAAAAGACAATGTATTCACTGAATGCCTACATTGTGGAAAGGAGCTGTTACACTGACAGCAAACAAACCAACACACACACAAGCACACACAAACACAGAAACACACCCTCCACGCTGTATTGTGTGCCAAACCACTTCTCCCGGAGGGGACACTGGCCCTCATGTTCTGGTGACAACAGCATCAGGTTGGCTTTCTCAGGGGTGAGGAGGGACAAAGCTGCACTGATCACCTACACACACACACACACACACACACACACACACACACACACTCATGCACTCAGTACATTCATCAGAGTGTTTCTTTTTTTTTCTTCATTTCTCTCTTTACTTTGCATTAGTGTGTGTATCCTGCTCCATGGGCTGCATCTTATTTTAAGCCTTTCAGTCTGTTTTATTTAAAAGCCTCTGTAATGAAGAGCCTTCTGACATCCTGCAACACTTCTGCCCACAATCCACTGAGATGGCATCTGGCTGGCTGTAGACATGTGCGCACACACACACACACACCCACACACACACACACACACACACACACACACACACACACACACGCAAATAAAGTCAACTTTTCAGCAAAGAGAGGAGACTTGTTTTTTTTCTCTTTGTTTCTAAATTACTTGTTTATGTGAGAACAATTTTATCTGTCAATCACAATAAGAGGCAAACTGCACAGACGTTACTGCCATCACAGGAAATATGCAAAGCCACAATTAGACTGTAACTTTCGATGCAAAATAGTATCCACCAATCAAAGACAGCACCAACAACTCTAGTGAATACATTCCTGGCATATAAAGGTGTTAGCTATGAAATCATTTACATATCAGACAGAAAAACTCTCTATATTTTCCTACTTTTGAGTGACCTGTTTCATTAACATCTTTATCTAAAAAAAGGATATATAGGATTTTAGAATAAATCTCTGAACTGGATCACTCCCCGAACTACTGAACTACTTACTTCTGGGTTGAACTCAAACATCAGCTGATCTCCTGTCAGGAAGTCGTCCTTAGGGAACAGCTGCATGTTCTCACAGATGTCCTCGACGTTCTCTATAGGGTCAATCTGACCAAAAGGGAAACATTCTCAGCGGTTATTAAATAGCCATTTGTCCAAAAAGCATCTAACACAGCGGCACATGAATATTTGGATTCTTACTTGCTCCTGATAGTGAAACTCGTTCGCTTCAATCTTCTGAATCTCTTCATATATTCTGTACGCATGAACAAACAGACTGAAATATTACTTTATTCATTCCAGACAGAAGCTCAGGTGTCACAACATCAACACTCCTTAAGACAGATTAAGGAACATAACAAAAACAAAAGCAATAAAGCTATAAAGTTATAAATGAACAAACAAACAACCAAACACACCCGCCACATTAACCTGTCAATATCCAGTATAATGCAGTATTAACTACCTCCTACCCTACAATGCACCAAAGAGCCAGACAGACAGAATATATAATATTCTGTTTGAATACAAGTACATCTCTGTTGTTCTATGAGACTGTGTGTGTGTGTGTGTGTGTGTGTGTGAGTGAGTGACAGCACCTTTGCTGTGGTCCGAGTGTCTGCAGCATCTTCAGGTACTGGAACACCAGGTGAGTCACCTATGAAAGACCACAGACACGCAGAAATTAGATGTTATAACTTAATAGTTTTTCAGCTTTAATGAATCATTACCATTATCATTCATTTTTGTTACAAATTACTGTAGTGCCTCGTTTTGTTGGGGGTTAAGTGAAACGTTACGTTTTATAAACCATAACCATTACTCGGATGCAAGGCAGAGGCTGCCAATCTTGTTGACTATTGT
This sequence comes from Oplegnathus fasciatus, assembly GCA_003416845.1. NCBI lineage: Eukaryota > Metazoa > Chordata > Actinopteri > Centrarchiformes > Oplegnathidae > Oplegnathus > Oplegnathus fasciatus. Next base: position 386,817 of record NTHP01000492.1, on the reverse strand, counting down.
TATGTAATTACAGTCATTAGAACCGCTATGACGATCATTTGAAAAAGGCATCTCATTTAAATACTAAACAGAAAGTAATGTGTCTTTATTCGCCCCCTTTTCAAACGTGTAAATGAAAATGTCACCTCCGCCTCTGTGAATAAAGAGTAATAATTATTGACTGTGAACAACAGGTTCCTCGGTCTCTGCCAATCTGTTTGCCAGAGGAGAATGCAGGAAGAGAAGTATGGCATGATAACTGCTATATATGGAAACAATGGGTGTATGTCACAGAGTGTAACGCAACTTTAAGCAGACATGTGAGTAATAATAATAATAATAATAAGTTGCATTTATACAGCACTTTTCAAAACAAAGTTACAAAGTGCTTTACATGGTTGAACCAGGAGCAAATGCATTTCAGAACTTTAAGGCATAAAATCAGTTTATTACTCAATTACTCTGGCAAGAAAGCAAATAAGCGACAACCTATTCCTTTACAGTGCCAAAAGTTTAAAGAGTTGAATAACCTATTAAAAACATATTGAAATATGCAAAATACAACAAATAATTACAAAGAAAAGGACAAACTTGATCAAACTTTTGAACTTTTACTTGCAGATATTTCTTTGTTTTTAGCTTATCTTTTATATCTATGGTATTTTGCGTATTTTTCTTTCCAGCAACATCTTTATTAATGGTGTCAAATAACTTCCAACAACAAAGAAGCAAATGTGTTCTCATCCAGTTCGAGGAAAAATATCAAAAGGCACCGATTATTGTCCAACATTAAAATTAGGCCTTTCCTTACATACTTACCTTTATACCTCACCTGCCACATTAATCACATTACTTAGAATTTTGTGTATTTTAATACGTTATACATACATGAAGGATTTTATTCCTATGATGTGTTGAATGTTGTTCCTCACTATGCTAACTCAACTGATCAACATTCTTCCAAATTCTTCTGAAGTGCAGTGAAGTTTTTCATTGTTTGCACTAGTTTCACATTTTGGTGACTTGCTGTGTGCCCAGTGGGCGAGCAGCACAGTAGAAAGCAGGACACTGATTGATAGTGATGAGTGCTGTCCACCTTCAGCCTGCTGGACCCTCTTCTCAAGTCAAGTCAATTTAATTAAAGAGCACATTCAAAAACAACAAATGTTGACTCAATTAACCATGACAACACTTTATGTTGTTGTTCTTTTCATCTAATATGACTGGCCATCCTTAACCAACCCACACACACTGTACACTGATGCATCTTCCTAATCCCACCCAGTTACCAAGTGAGCCTCAGGTGTGCCACACACCTCCAGCGATCAAAATATCAAAAGTATGCCACCTCCTTGGCGCACTCTGCATGCCACACTTGACTGTGTTTGGCACTATAATTCAGAAAACTAGCGCCCTGTGATCCAAACAACTCCAGGTTCATCCTCTCTGAATGGAGGAGTGGATGATGAAGTGCTCTTGATCACAGGAAACAACATTCTCAAGGCTGTTGCAGCATTTATACAGCAGTTATCAATGCAAGTTTGTTGACGGAAACATTTTTCCATTTTGTACTTCAGATTAGAAAACAGTCCTCCTGTTGAACGATCGCCAACTGTCTCTCTGTTTAACACAAGTGTTGTCATAGCAACTGATAACACAGATTGCTGCCTTGAAATGACCTGTTGTATTAATGAAAACAAGGCAACAAGAGGCCAACTTCACACATTTCACTGTAATTATACCCTGTAGTATTATATGTGACAATTAAACCTAAACTTACACTGCTACAGTCTCTGCAGAACAAATAGTCAAGTATGTCAGCATTTCAATGTCGCCATACAGGCTAACATACAAGAAACATTCTCTATGATCTGACAACAACGATATACGATGAGCTGAAGACGGATGTGTAAAGCGCTGCCGGTTTCCTCTTCTCAGGCCAGAGTCACAGTGTTTTCATGTATCCAGATGATGAAAGAATAATACAGAGAAAAAGAGTAAAAAGTGAGAGAGTTTCTTCACCTGGTAGAAGTTTTGGAAACCTTCATCAGTGAGGGTGATGGAGATGGAGAAGATAGAGTAGGTGGTGTTTTGGTCAAAGCCGGTTTCGCTGTTTCCTCCGAACAAAGCCAGGGCCCAGCACCTACACGCAAACAGGCAGACATGAACACACACACACACACACAAATTAATTAGCACTGATTTTAAAATAGGACTGCTGGTAAAGATTCACTCACTGCCATAAACTGGAAAGCACATAAAGTGATGAAATATGTGCAGGGCAATAAGCAGAAAATATGTCACTTCATGTTTCTTGATTGCAGACAACGGTTTTGTGGTCCCTTTGAGGCAGTCAGCACAGCTTTAAAAAATCCCAGGATGAAGAAATAACATGTATCATTCTGTTATGGGTTTGTCCTGCCTTGCTGGCAGCTTTTCATTCAGTTAAAAATGAAAAACAACACATCTGAAACTTTCTTGAGTGGGTAATCTGTCACAGTGAACATCATGTCTGCTTTTATCTGCATGAAGAAATGTTCTAGCGGTGTGATGACGCACTTAAAGGCGAAGGCTGGTATGAAACGTCTGCACTGCATTACCAAACAAGTGGAAATGATGTTGACTGTGATGGATCAAACCAAGCGAGTTTTAAATCTTATTAACTGATACCAGTGGTGGGAAAAATACATGAAAAAAAGGATGGTGTACTAAAATGGCCTACAGTGGATGTGGTGTATACATCTTTGTTCTGTTGTATTATAAATACACACAAAAAACGCTGGTATGGTCCTTTAATCTTTAACTCTTTAAAGGCATCTGATCAGTAGTGTTCCACACACGTATGTGATGGACACACAAATAAATAGACCATTCCCCAATTTCACTGAGGGGGACAACAATGGCCCAATTTCAAACCAGCCTCTCGGCCCTTGATGCTGCAATTGTCTGAACTCAATAAAACAACCACTCTACTGCCTCAGCAGTTTGTTTCGACTGGGAATTGAAACAGAGTACACTCAAATTTCACTGTTGTCGTTTATCAACAATTGAAAACAGCACACACAGTAAACAGGAATATTCTATCAAATGCTCCAAGTGGTGCTGATGGTAAAGTTGGATTGGCTCTTGGTACTGTGGGACTACAGCGGGATTGGCGAGTCACTTTGCCACTTAGCAACAAGAGGCTGAAACGCTCTTGTACAACCACATTCAGGGATGAGAATGTATGAATCACATCGTCAAGTGGGCTGGCAAAGTGTATAGATTGAAGATTGGGCTCCAACACTCACAGTTCGCTCCGAGCTTGAAAAAAAGCTCATGTATACCCAGTAAATTGAAGACCTTTTAATTGGGTTTTGGAGTGCCCTCGAATCAGAAAAACAAACAGACAGAGGCAATAACACTCACTTCTTCCTGAGCACTGAGAGGATGCTTCCTGTGCCTTCATGGCCAATCAGCCAAGAGATGTAGTGGAGGGGCTTCACTCTGAAAAGAGGAGAGAAGAGCATGGAAAGGAGAAACAAAAAACATTGATGCAATCCCTCTACAATCAGGGCAAAGCATGGTATCTTTTGGCTGGTCTAATTCTATGTTTATATGAAAAGGCACCACTCTGGAGAAAGGAGACAGGGACATGGAACAAAGAAAAAGTGAAACAAACACATCTCTTCAATTTCTTCCAGTCAGGGGACAGCATGGTCTCTTATGGGTTGTCTAATTCTGCATTTATGTGCCCTGTACCATGTACTGTATATGTACTGTATGTAGCTCACCTGTAGTACTTCTCCTGAGGAGGGAGGGCCCAGGTGATATTCAAAGCATGAACTTTCCTAACAGGGACGACTGCAGAGAACACACAGACACGCAGTCAGAGAAACACCATGATAGAAAGTTAACTCAACTTCTGCTTATCACTGCTGGCTTGTATTCCCTCAAGCTTTTTGGCTTGTGATCCATTAAAACAAAACAGCTATGAGACCATGCAATATTTCATTCATATGTTCACACTTTGTAAGCAGTTGAGCCCAAAACATTTTTTTCCCACCTCAGACTGCTCTATTTGAACGCTTTTCAGAGGCCTGAAGAGGTAAAATTTTAGTAATGCATAAGAGAAAAGCAAAGATTAGAATATCAAATATTTCTTTCCGGCTTCACTACCCTTTAAACTATCTCCTGACCCCTCAGATTTATTTAGAGGTTGGGAACCGCTGCTCTGCAGAACCAGAGCACACCAGATGTGTTCAGTATTCAGAGATGTGCAGTAAGATTGATCAGTACCTCTGTAGAGCTTGTTAAAGGCTGGTGTGTCAAATGGATCCAGCATATCAGAGAAATCAGGTTGGGGCAGACCACTGTGGACACAAAAAGAATTACAAGAAGCAAGAGTGATAATACTGTATCAATTTACATCAATTAAACAATGCCAATATGTCACCACATGTCACTCAGCATGTCTTAAACCCACCATAATGCTTTTTCATAATTGGAAAAATCTAATTTCTTATGTTTTTTTAAGAAAACAACAGAGAAAAGATTTTTCTAGTGTAATTGCACTGAATATTTTAAACAAAAGGTAGCTGAAAGTTTCTAGAAGAAGTTTAAAAAATGACTGTCTCCAATTACTGCTTACATTAGACAAAAATAGCATCTTGTTTCTGCCAGGCGTCACTCCAAAATGTTAACTTTTCATATGTTTTTAGCTTGATGAAAACGAATTAAGTTCATTCAAAGGAGATAAAGAGGCTTGAGAGAATATTTTATTAGCTCATAGATGAGAGAAATTTCATCAACCCATACAGGAGCATGTAATCCTTTAATTGAAATGAAAGCATTCAAAACTGGAGGTTATGTGGTTTTCATATCACAGTGATATGCATGTTGGAAAAAAAAACAAAAACCTGCCGCAGTGACTCACAAAGCAAACAGAAGTGGAGTTCTGTAAGAAAACACTAATTCAGCTCGACTTCAGGGAGAAATTATCCTTTCAGGTGTATGATGTTGAAAAAAAGAAAAAAAAGAGCTGAGAAAGAGACGGAGGGAGGCTTGACATTTACATTTGAGCAAAGTCTCAAAGGATATTCAGACTCAATCTATATCACACCAGCACCTCATCACGGTGACTGAGAGCCTCTTCGCCAATACTCACTTGTTAGGCACCTTGCTGAAGATCTCTCTCACCCACTTCTCCAGAGTGTCCAGCTTTTCTAAAGGACAGACCGAGTGAAGGAGGATAAATTAGAGTTCGAGTGCGTCTCAATAATTCTGGCTGAAAACTCATAATTCTGGGTTTGGGGGGGTATTCAGTGCAATTTTTGCTTTGAAGCAACTGTAGTGTTGACTACAACTGAAGTTTTAATACATTTAGCCCCTTAAGGCCCAATCCTTAACGGTTTTGTTTAATTTGTTTTATTATTAGTATAGATTACAGTTATATTCACATGTATAATTGAGGTTAACATTTAGATGAAAAGTCAGAACTTCCTGTGTTTCTAACCAAATGATACTTGATAATATGGTGTATATTATTATTATATTGTTTTACTGTTGTTTTCATGTTTTTCACACATTTCACTATGATTATACCCAGTATGATTATATGTGACAAATAAATAAAACTAAAACTAAACTACTAATGTTGAAGAAAAAAGTAAAACATCATAAAAACCATTAAACTGCGATTTAGTTGTTGTCAAGTGTCAGCCTGTGCATATATAAAAATACTTATTTGGGAGTAAAAGGAGGTTCCAGTGCTGCTTTTATTTTGGTGGTGGAGCGACCGTTTTTGTTTACACACATTCAGAAAATATCTATGGTCAGCATTTTTTCTGCAATAACCATTCATTGTATTACATTGCATTCTGTAATTCTATATACTAGTTTCATTGTAACAGGCACAGTCCCTCTTTCCTGTGTGGGATTCAAATTACACACACAAGGGATTTATAGAAAAAGACGCAGGCTTTTCAACAATACTGTTACATCACCACATACTTTTATCTCATTGATAAAAGCACTCTCTTACAGTAGGGGTATCACTATAGTGTCATTACTATCAATATGAAGTTAGGATCCGTTCCACATGAACACTTTTATTTGTGCAAGCATTGTTTGCTTGACGTTGAAACACTCCTGCCCTGCATGCAGCTTGAGAACAGATTGTAATCGAATGCTCACAGCGTGATGGAAAGAGGCCAATTATTGACTTTATTCTTTAATAAAACAACGTGGCGAAATGAATCAGCGCAGTTTGTTGGGCTGTGCTGTAAACGGAAGTTTGCTCTTCTTCAGCATTTCTGACACAGAAACTGCTCAAGAGTTTTTCTGCCAACAGAAATCGATACTCGTATCATTTGGATGGAACTCTGGGACGTACGCTCCGTTACCACTGCCAACCACAGGTGTTGCAAAATCAACCAGGACTTAACTCTTAAAAATAGTAGCTTAAAGCTAATCACGATTTCTACATCAACAATGGATCAAATGACTGTGTGCAATGTGAAAGTCATCTCTCATAGTGATAAAGTGTTTTAGTGTCTTTCACCTCATTGTTGTGGTTTTACGGCCCACAACTTTACCGTTTTGTTTGACTCTAACTGCTCTCATCAGCAGTGTTTTCAGCTGGCAGCTGTGTCAGTGAAAAACATCTCATAAACCCACTGTACGCTACCTGCCCAGCACCAAACACCACACAGACAAAGACAGCAACTAGCTGGTGAACACAGTGGAGCGTTTAGCAGCTAAATAGCCAGATATTTCCTTCAGGAGTGGGTGGAGAAAAAAAACAGAGTTAGAAGCAGAGTGAGCACTGGACTTCCATTCATTCAGACACAAACAAGACCCCAAATTAATGTTGTTCCCTATTCACCAGATGTCTAAATAAGCTGTTTTTGAACAACTTCACCGCATCAACTTTACAAGGTGATAATGTTGCACTGCCCAGTAGTAACCAAAATCAATTAATGTTATTTTAAAGTGGCATTTCCATTAAAATGTAGATGATCATAGTTAAATCTCATGTTGGGAGACAAATTTCAAAAAAACTTTATCGTTTTCATATTTCCTTATCAGTAGTTAAACATCAATGGATCCAGAAATCATCATGACACCTTAGCACCCCTTTACACTACTTGATTTTCTGGGTGAAGACAGTTTTTAAGTAGCACTGCAGGTTTCAACAGGAATACAGAAAGCAAATAATTCAGCCATTTTATAAGGATGATTTTTCTCAGCACAAATGTCAACTCTAGTCATCATTTTACTTGTACGCAGTAGTTAATTAGCTGTGCAATATTTTCTGCGAAACCCTGAAAAAAAACGTGTTAGATATTGTGTGTCTGACTTTGTTTGGAGAAATATTGCAATTTGAGTTGATCCAGGACTGATTAACCACAGCTGGCTGAACATGGTTGCAGCAAATCTTTATTAGAGATTGTTTAAATTGTCCATTAATCTACAGATTGCTTTTTCAATTAAACAATTCATTTGGTGTATGGAATTATTGAAATCAATCAAATTTCTGTCAATCTACTGATAAACTAGTTTTTGATGTATAATAAACGTAATAGATTTTCCTGACCTTTTGACTGCACAGCCAGAGTCATGTAGTGGGCAGAGTAGTGTTTCTTCCAGAAGGCACGCAGCCGCTTATATACATTGATCTTCTTCTTCTTTGGCTCCTGCTTCAGTGTCTGGGCATTCCCTGGTGTTGTCACAAGTGAGCAATCAATTAAGCAGAACTATAAAACACTGTAAAAAATGGTTTACAAATGCCGGGATATCAGCAAGAAAGGAGACTTGGCATCTGTCTCAGCGCTCCTGTTTGTTATTGCTGAACATACCCCAAGGAGGCCCTGCGTGTATTATGTGTCCCAGCGGTTGTGTTTACCAACTCACCCCAGCAGAACTTGCCCATAGGGTGTCCAGATTTGGCCAAACTGCCAAACAGCATCTCCTTCCTGTGGGAGTCCGACGGCTTAGCCAGCTGGTACTCTGAGAGACAGAAGGAGAGACAGAAAAACTCAAGACGACAGAAAAAGACGGTGATCAATGGTGTGCAAAAGAGCTGCGTGAGGAGAACTCAGCAATGCGGCTGATAAAAAGTTGAACTCCAAGTAAAAGAGATAAAATTTAACTACTCAGCACGGAGGAGCGATGCGCAGAGGCACCAAGACTCACCGCTGTCAACTGCCTCCACCTCCCTATCAATGGCGTCTCGGATCATCAGGGGGCAAATGAAGAACTGAGCCCACCTAAGAGGGTGACAGGACACAGAGGCCATAATCAGGGGCCACAGGTCAGACACAGATAATCAGATGTAGACTGATACACACCACAGACAACAGGGCAGCTGATTGAGCCTGTAATGTTTCAGTAATCTCGGTAATGTCGGTGTTACACCACATCCTGTGAGCCATCAGATTCTGAGACATGAATAGAAATTTCAGCTGTTTTGCCGCAGTTAATAGTTTTATCATACTTTATCAAATGCTTTATTTTGATGGGGAAGCATTTTTGCCAATACCTATTAGATAGGGTCACAAATTGTGGTACATCTAAATCTATCAAATGGGTGCACTATGTTTGTTAACAGTTATCAAAATAAAGCGTGTAATAAAGCATGACAAAAAAAAATATTTGCAGTGGCAATATAGCTTAAATTCCCGTCACAGAATACAGCGTAACACCAGTTGAATCAGCTGTTTGTAAGTTCAAACTTTGCTTAGTTATAACTTGGTCAGGTCGCACCAAACAAACTAAATCTTACATAAAGATTAACTAAATATCAGTGCCAGGTGTAACTGACAAAGCTACAGTTAGCGTGCTAATACCTGTTTAGACTGAAGAGTAAAAGAGCTGATAGGTTTGACACACCTGACATGACACTTGATTAAAATATGATTTAATAACAATGTGAACTGGTAAGATTTTAATTTACATTTCTCAACAACAACATAATATACCTCAAATTATAAAACGTTATGCTAAAAACATTAGCCTACCTAAATGATTTAATAACGTTAGCTATGTTAGCCTAATTGGATATTTCCCACTCATGCTAAACTGCATGAATACTACTAACTATGACATATATTTCTTCATATATATATAAATAAAGTCATACCTACATTTACAAAAGATTATCACTTAAGTTTAATATATAATTTGCACCTCTGAAACTGTAATTTTTGGAAGTTATGCTAGCTTGTGATGCTACAGTGACTTCCTGTTTACAAAGCGAATAGATTTGATTGGACAGATATTTCCTACTGTAGCAACCAATTTAGCCATATTACTAAAGTCTCAACTAGCTAAGACATTTCTTCTTCTTCGAGTTTTAATGCTGCAGCACGATTTAGTAAACCACTAGCTTGAAACAAGCTAGTAGTTAGTAAGAACTTAGGAAGGAGTTTATACACAAACTTATTGATGGATTTACAAAAAGTTGGTGCAACCCAATCCTTACCTGACAGAGTAACAGTTAAAGACAGGACAGTGTGTACAACAGTACCAGGACGAGCATGCCACAAAGTATCCAAAAAGCTATCATCTTCTAGTTGGTATGTAATACCTGTTATAACATGTCTTAAGTGTTTTTTGCTGTTTTTTTGACCTTCTCTTAATCCTGTGTTTTGTGTTTATTTGAAAATCATCTGGTGGTTCTCAAGAAGTCTCAAGAAGTCCACTTCTTAAGAGCGACTGCTCAGAAAAAACAAAAAAAACCTCTGATCCTCCCTCACCTGTCAAGAGCCTCTTTGAAGCTTTTCCTCTGAACGTCAAACTGGAAGACGGTCCTCTCGCAGTCGGTGGAGGCGTTGTCGCTCCCACCATGCTTCTTGAGGAAAGCATCAAAGCCATTTTCTGAGGGGTACTTCTCGCTGCCCATGAACACCACTGGGACACAATGGAAAAACAGTAGAAGGGGGAGAAGAGAAGAGAAGAAAACCAGTTATAAATCAAAAAATAAAAGGAATTTAAAGGACAAATCCACCACAGCTACTTGGCGATGTGCCTCGCATTTGTGGTTTTCTTATCTATGTGGATAGATGGACAAACACAGACAGCGTGGCATTATATTTCCCGCTGAGTCATGATAGAATTTGATTTATGTTTTCCCGATATAGCTGTAAAGATATCTCTAAATATTGCTGTTAATACTTGGTGACAGTTTTGATGACAGTCTGTAAGAATGAGCACGGCTTTCTTTTCAAACGGACCATTTAGAAAGAATGGAGACAGATATAACAATTTCTCCACTGACAGTAGCATCAGTAGACTGGAATGCAATTCAGAAGATATGTTGCATTTCAAGAGAGGAGAGCAACCGGAAAAAAAACCTTATTGCAACAAGTTCCTGCCTGTTCTTTGTTACTTGGTGGAAGGTATTCTGGGAAATGTCAGAAATTATTAACTGAAGTAGAAGTAGACAAAACAGGTTAAGGAAAAGAGAGTACACTAAATAATTTAAAATAGCAAAATAACTCCTGGAAGTCATTAAATATGGTTGCTGAGCTTTTACTTGTCCAAATCTGTCCAAGAGTCTAAGGATGTAGGGTGTTGTATGTTGTACAGACTCTGAGACAAATTTTTGATTTTTGATTTTGGGCTATATAAATGAAACTGACATGACTTGACTCGGTAGGTGACAGAAAACAATGTAAGAGGATGTGTGGAAGAATCAACCCTTGAGCCAAGCAACCAAGCAAAGATGAAAATTTCCTTTTCAAAGAAATGACTTGATTGTCCCCCTCTGGTCGATTACTCACTGTGCTCCAGAAAGTGAGCGAGGCCGGGGAGGTCACTGGGGTCGCTGAAGCTGCCCGCTCCAACACACAGTGCTGCTGCAGACTGACACACACACACACACACACACACACACACAGGATATCAAGTCATGTTTGAGTCTGGCAAACTTAAAAGGATAATATGTGATATTCTCTATTTTTCCCATAAAAAGACCAAAACAGTGAAATGATGATGATGATGAGTATTACCTGTCTAGCTAAAGCCTGATACATCTTATTCCTCTGTGCCATAGACTTTCACTGTTGCACTGGGTGACATGTTCCTTCTTTACCATGAACAGGGGCACTGCAGCTTATTTTGAGTCAGCCCTACATACACCGTCCTGCTGCCATAAATACTCAAACCCAATCAGCGGCTGAAAATAGTCCCTAACAAATGCACTAAAAAACATCTGTACCCAGCCTTTTTAGAGAACTATTACTACTACTAACTTGTTTAACAATTATACTATATGTTCATAATTGGTTTTTATAGATTTGAACGATTGGGAATGGAGCAGAGGGCCGCAGTCAAAGCAGGGAAGTCAGAAAGTATTGAGACACAGACTAACAAATTAAATGTTAATAAGAGAAATATAGAATATTGCCAGTTGTATCCTTTATGTAGCTCAAGCCCTGTTTGGGTGGAAGTTTTAGGTACAGGTGCGGTTAAAAAGTGTGTGTTTTTAATAGTTCTATAAATAGTTTCCAGTTTGTGCTGACAACCCTTTTGCATAAATAATATCTGCATATGTGATTTCAGCACAAATGTGTTTAGTTTCAACATGACTCCAGTTTTTTCCCCCCTTCAGAGACATTTAACATATTTCTAGTCTGCTAAAATATGAATGGGGCTCTGCATTAAAAACCCCCCAGTGGTACCTGTTTCTCTGCGTTTCCTTTCTTCTTTTTCCCCTCCTCTTCATCATCATCACCACTGCCCTCCTCGCCATCGTCGTCGTCTTCCTCAGACTCGTCCTCTGTTTCATCTCCAGATTCATCGTCCTCCTCTTCCTCTTCACCTTCATCTTCTCCGTCAGAGTCCTCGTCTTCGGACGCTGCCGGGCCACTGTAGTCTGAGATGAGCAGAGCTCGCAGCCCGTTGTCCAGCACAATGTACCTGGAGGGAGTAGAGTCAAAGGTGAAACAGCACAGAGAGCTTTGAGAAACAGTGTTGTTTTATTGAGTTTTACTTTCATTGTTTTGTTTTGTTTTGAAAAGGCTGTTAAATGAAATGTCTCTTTGCAGACTGCATCTTATACCCTTTGAGACTCACTCGTTCAATGCTTTTTCACAGCAAATTTCTCTGTGTGTGCCCCATCGAGGCCTGAGGCACTGGTGTGTGCTTATAGCATGAAATCATCCCATCAAACTACAATAATACTGTACTGATCCAGCTGGAAGAGAGGCTCAGTGTCATTTTTGGATCTGGGTTAGTGGATCTGGGTCATTTATTCAGCACTTTCGCTTTCACAAATATGAGAAAATAGTATCCTCACATGCATATCATCGCACGTAAAATCATAATAGTAACAATGACGGGGAAGAAAGTACAAAATAGAGGAGAGGAATCTTGTAACAGGGCTCAGTGGTGGAAGAAGTACTCAGATCCTTTACTTAAGTAGAAGCAGAAATAACACAGTCCAAAAATACTCCATTACAAGTAAAAGTCCTGAATTCAAAATGTTACTTAAGTAACTAAAAGTACAGAAGTATTATCAGCAAAATGTACTTAAAATGTAAAAAAGTACTCAATATGCAGAATGGCTCCTTTTGAAGCGTTATATTATTATGGAATATTATATTATTGTGGTTTTATCACTAACGAGCATTTTAATGTTGTAGTTTATCAATGTGGAGCCAATTTGAGATACTTTGTACACTACTGGGTAGATTAATAGTATAGAGCTGCATCATATGTGTTTTTTATGAAAAAAGTAACTACTAACTATGCTGTAAGTGTCAAATAAATGTAGTGGAGAGAAAAGTACAATATCTCCCTCTGAAATGTAGTGAAGTAGAAGTATAGAGTAGCACAGTAAAGTATAAAGTATATCAAAATTGAACTTAAGTAAATGTACTTAGTTAGATGCCATCACTGACAGGGCTACGGTACAATGCATAATTGAAATACTCAGGAGAATGGCCACATGTAGTATGAAACTTTAACTTGTGTAGCAGAGGTGTCCTTTACCTGTACTGTTTGGGGTCACTGGGGGACTTGATTATCTCGCTGTCTCCAACATTGTCCTCTCCTCCTCCTCCTCCTCCAGCGTCCCCTGCAGCCCGGCTCTCCTCCCGGGACATCGGCTCTGCATCTTCTGCTGAGGCTCCTCCCTGGACCGAGCCTGAGGAGTCACACGCTGGGGCGTTTCTGGATTTGTTCGTCTGCGGCATCTTCGGCAGAGATGATGAGACTTCGGCACTGCGGGCTGACAGCAAGGCGCGACCATAAACAACAGGACAGCTCGCTGTCACCGGTAATTTAGTCCTCAGCACGGCAACACACCGTGTCAGCCTGAACACAGCTATGATGAAGACCCTCCCTGACAGACGAGTATGGCTAAATGAATGCTCAGAAACCAACGGGACTGAAACAACAGAATAACCAAGACCCTCTCTGTGGAGGAGGCCTATAGGTTTGAACCCCTACACACACACACACACCCACACACACACACACACACACACACACACACACACACACACTCTCCACCCCCAACAATGAAAACTATGTCCTCCATGCTCCACTGCTGGCAGCAAAAATCCCTCATTCCCAAACTTTTCACTGCTTTCCAGCTGAAACTTTACAGAATGAAGATAATGTGAAAATAGAGAGCAGACACAACTCTACATCACACTCATCTTTCAGCTTGTTTAAGGCTTTTTCATCTTTCTTTCATGTGAGAAAAAAGTTCAGCATAGCACCGAGTTAGGCAACCCTATTATCTCCACAAAGCAAAGTCACACCAAACTCCATAGAAAACTTTACCAATTTAAAGTTTCCCATCTAGTATCCCACCGTGCTTACATCATATGTCACAACAGCACATCTTCTTTGAATTGTAACCATATTGTCTTCGATTCGGAACACAGCTACTACACCAAACTGTAGTTTGTTTTATAAACTTTTCAAATATCATCTTTTTACAGCTGGTTATGGCTGCCCGCTGAGGTGTATTTAGATGTGAAGCGGCAGAGCGACTGATAGGCAAACCTGCTGTGTAAAGCTGGTATTAACTACAGAAAGTGTGGTTTGGGGGAATTGGGTGTGAGCCGAATTAAAGAGTGGTTCCATGAAATGTATAAAATATATGTGGTTGTGTTTATTTGTGTAGGTGCTTTCATCAGTGAGCAAGAAAACCTTGAATTGTGGGTTTTTTCAGAGGGGTTCGGCGCGGCGGATCTCTCGCGCGGAGAGAAGGGGATGTTACCGGGGATCTTACCGAGGTGCAGGGTGAGGTTGATGGAGTTCGGGTACTGGATGCCCGCCAGCATGGTCTGGCTCTGCCACCAGGTGGTGTCCTGCTGGTTGTTGTAGTCGGTCAGGTACACGGCGCTGTGGTGGTTCCGGGGGTCCCGGGCGTCGCAGATGTGGCAGGACTTGGTGACCCCGGTGGCGCCGGTCTGCACGCAGTACTCCTCGGGCGGAGAGCCGCAGGTGTTGGTCGCCACCACCGTGACGTTAAAAGCGGCGTTAACGAACTCGGGCATGCAGCGCTGCGGTGAGCCCTGCTCGTCCGCACACTCATCCATGGCAGCGCGGACACACACCGCCACCCAGCTCCAAGCCACCAGAGCCCGGATCAAACTTCGCATTTTTTCAGTCCTCTCCGTCCTCCCTCTCGACCTGAAAACTGCGCGCGGCTCCGACACAAACTCTCCCTGAACTTGTCCAAAGTTTGCGGTAACGATCCGGTTACCGACAGATTCCCGAGGAAACAACCGTCAAGAGGAACATGCAGCGGCAGATTGTCTTCGCTCCAGGCCGCGTCCAGAGCTCGTGTCCCGGCTGTCCTGGTGTGTGAGGGTCTGCGCTCGGGCCTCAGCTCTTTGTGTCCGCCGCCATGCACAAACTCCAGCAGGAAAAGACGAGACTCCAGACTACACCCAGTCCGCTACTGCGCAGGTCTGAGGCGCAGAGGGCACTCCGGCCACTTCCGCGTCAACTCAGACAAAACTTCAGAGAAAGTCTCAACTTCATCATTTATCTTTAATTAACCCTCCTGTAAGGTATTCAGACACCTGTGAGAACTACAAGTCACCATGGCAACCTGTAAACCCTGTAAAGACGTTTCAATGGATATCAATCACATATCAATTAATCGATCCATTTATANNAATAAAACATGACATTTTAGGACAAAAATAAAAATCCCTTAAAATCATAAGATTTTAAAGTCATAATAATTATATAACAGTCAAAATCCTGACTTAAAAACTCAACACTTGACTTAATATCTCATAATTCTGACTTGAAAAGTAAAAGTTTTGTAAAAAATGTTACAATACAAAAGTTGAAAGTCAGATTTTGGCTTCATAGTCTGACATAAAGTCAAAATTATGAACTATATTTATGATAAGTTTTATTCTGACTTCTTACTGTATCTTATAATTCTGACTTTAAATGAGTGATTACTTTTATTTTTGAGCTTCCGTACTTACAGTATCTGTACAGCAGTGGAGCCTTTAAATGATTACAGACGATAAAATATTCACACAAAGTTACACAAAACTATTTTGTGTTTTTTTGTGAAATGCTGGAAACTTTAAAATCTTTCAAAATGACACAAACTGAGAAG
>NTHP01000492.1:342205-371173 GCA_003416845.1 Oplegnathus fasciatus | reverse complement strand
TCAGGATGGATTCAGGATGAATTCAGGATGGATTCAGGATGAATTCAGGATGGATTCAGGATGAATTCAGGATGGATTCAGGATGAATTCAGGATGAAGTCAGGACGAATTCAGGTGATTTTAAGGTGATTTTTTCTTCTTCTGCACTTTGGACCTGAAGTGAAACAACATCAGAGACGATGAAGAGATGATGAAGATCAAACTGAGTTAATGAAGTGTTTGTCCATTAACACACAGTTCAGCTCTGATTAGATCTTCATCAACACATCTGAGCTATCAGAGCACTCACACACACACACACACACACAAAATGATTGATGATATGATGATAAAGTGTTACTGATCAGTCAGCAGGTAAAACAGTGGATCAATAAATTAATGTTACTGTGTGTTTGTCACGTTCTCGTTCATCATGATTCATTAAAATGATCCAATAAATCACAAAAATCTTAAAAATAAAGAGAATTAATTTGTGTTTTTAAGCTGTTTTCACATATGAGTTTATTAGAAGTACGTTTCATTCATTAGAGTGAACACATTAATACAAACACAGAACTGTAAGTGTGATGTTTCAGACTCAGTGGTGGAGGAAGTACTCAGATCCTTTACTGCAGTAAAAGTACCATAAATACTCTGTTACAAGTCAAAGTCCTGCACTGAAAATGTCACTTCAGTAAAAGTATAATCAGGAAAATGTACTTAAAGTATTAAAAGTAGAAAAATGTCTCCTCTGACTGTTGTACTATTCTAGAAGATGATGATTTCTGTCATATTTCACTTTATTTCCTCAGGATTTAACCAGGAAAGTGTCTCACGGAGGTTAGAAATCTGTTTTCAGGAGTTCTGTGGCCAAGAGAGCAGCAGCACATCAAAGATTCATTTAGAGGTTAAAGACATATAAGACAGACTCAGAATAGATGAATTATAATAAAACAGATAAATGATGAAGAGAATATTCAAGAGATCAACAAAGCAGATATGATCAAAAGATGTTCAATCAATAAAAACATAATAACACTGAACGTGGTCGTATAGAATAACCAAACTGATGATGGAACGACTAAATCTGTGTTTTGTGTTCCATGAAAGTATTAAAGGTTTGTTTACATCAGTGATGGTTTAAATACAACAGCATTGTATTTTCAATGAGAATCAGCTGATCAGATGCAGATGAGTTTGATTAGTTTCAGGCTCCCAGTTTAAATCTTTGATCATCGCCTCTCTGCACCTCCACCTGTCACCTGGACACTGCTGCCCTCTGGTGGCTGCAGGGACTCACTGCTTCAGTCTGCAGGTCTCACTCTTCTGTTTCTTTACTGGTTTCTTTTCTCTTATTTGTTGTTTCTGGTGCAGGAAGTATTCAGATACTTAACTACAGTAAAAGTACTAATACCACACTGTAACAATACTCTGTTACAAATGTTACTTCAGTAAAAGTCTGTCAGTATAATCAGGAAAAAGTACGTAAAGTATTCAAAGCAGTAAAATGTCCCCTGTGCCTGTTGTACTATTCTATCTTCTCTCATTAGATTATTATTCCTCATCATTAATGTAAAAGCAGGATTTGACTGTTGGAGTTGGTTGAGGTGGAGCTCATTTTCAACTATTTTGTATCNATACACACACACACACACACACACACACACACACACACACACACACACCAAGCCAGCGCCCACAATACAGCTATTCACACAGGCTTGTCTGGTGGTTTCGCCCTATTCAACTAGATGTCAGCTAAAATACGACCCAGCCAGACCACCCCCCAACCAAAACCTGGACCTCTAATCTGCACAGCAAGACTCAACACCACAATAAAAACAGCCAAGAAGAAATGACAACAGTATCCTTTACATTCACAGAAAGATAAGCATAAATGAGCGCTACAGGCTACAAGAAGAATTTAATATCAACAAGCAACAACAAATATTCTTTAAAATGAGCTTTAGCGGGTTCGGTTATTTGTCTGTTTCAAGGCAAAGCCGGGCCGAAACTTTAACAAGTACTTCCTGAAGCCGGTTCGGTAAGAATGTATCCATACCTTCCTCCGTGCTGACGGCACAAGGGCCTCGGCATATGTGGATTCCAGCGTCTCTCCAACAAGCAGCGCTGTGATTCGCTGACAGGATACGGTGCCTCACTATGCCGCCCTCTGATTGGCTCTGAAGTTAAGGAGGCGTGGTTTGCGCTCTAACACGTGTGCGCCGTGCAGTCAGGACTGGTTACGTTGTAATAGCTGCAGGGATGGGACAGCGGCAGCGACAAGTAGCCACCTGGATGTAACCGGCAGCTGCTAGCCATCTGTTTCTGATTATGACTGCTAGATTGAGAATGTTCAACCGATCACTTGTCAGAGCCGGTAAATGCCATAATTGCTCGTTTCATTTAATCTCTTCAGCCAATATAACCGGTCAGAATTGAATTGGATGTGAATTGTCTCGTCAGCTAGCCACATGACAGCCACTGTACTCTATGGCAGTTGTACCCCCCACACGTCTCTTTATGCACCTGTACGAGGCTCCAGGCAGGGATGATTGGTTTAGGGGACGCTAGGTGGCAGGCATAGGCCACGAGGGATGTTGGGCAAATTTAACACCTGACTTTTAAGGATGGATCTGAGACTTAGATGCTACCTAGGCTCCTATTAAAGGGCTCCTAATCTGTATTTCCAAAATGGGTATATTTATGAATGCTATTAACATATTCATAACTGGTCCACTGAGACATCCAAGTCAGACAGGTGTAAAAAGACAACAACAAAAAAACAGCAGAGAAAACTTTAGTTCATTTTAAAACAGACAGAAAAATGAGTGAAACCAGGGCGAAAAGTGAATGAACCTCAGGTAAGTAAACAAAAGAGACAGATTTGAAGTAAGGATCTGCTGACTATAATATCAGTAGTATCCTATACCTCAAAGCTCAAATCACAGTCGAATGGTTAAAAACAAAATCTTATCATGAATAAGCCACATTGACATTTGTCCAATGCCCTTCCTCAGCCTCCCCTCTGCAGCGTGTTGGCATTTCACCCCTCCGCTGTGCCAATATGTCCTCCCCCTCACTCACCAACTCTCTCTCTCTCTGTCTCTCTGTCTGAAGCCAATCTGATTTGCCCCTGGGCTTCTGTCGGCAGAAAGAGGTGATAAACACCGCAACCATGACAACCGGCAAGCCAGACACACGCCTGAGTTCCTGTATCCTAATGGCTTTACTTGGCATCCTCTCCTCCTTTAATTCATCAAGTCCAGCCTCCACCTGAGCTGATATTAAGACACTGGGGACAGATGAATGCGGCGCGGTTCCACTACAGTTTGAGCTGTCTCATCCTTGTCTTTAAAGATAAACTGATGGTGGGTCTATCAACATGTGAGATGAAAGAGTGTAAACACCAAAAGCTCCACATTGCTTAAAATAGAGCCCCATTAGTCACTGAATAAATATTTCCTCAGTCTGATTAACAGAAATGTTAGCATATTGATTCCTCTGACGTGCTCTCAAGCAGCCAGACAGAAAGTGAAAGTACTAAGCTGATTCTCACAAACATATCCTATTGATCACTAATGGAGCCCTTGTGAAAACACTATGAATGGTGCTTTCAGAGCAAAGTTCTTGCACCAGGCGCACTGCAGCAGCAATGGCGAGAGTGCAGAGCCATTGCTCGGCTGAAATTGCAAGGCTGTGGTAATAGCGAGGATAAGCGGGCTATTAGAACTGTGTGTGAAAGTGCATTTACATGCCTCGCCACATGAAAACTTCCAGAGCGAAATGGCTGGCTTGTGTTAGTGATTGATTGGACAGGCCTCTGCAAACCATGAACCTCCCCTTTAATGCCAACACATATGGCCTTTTCATGGTAAGGTACATTGTGTTAGCGCAGCTGCAACGTGAGCCGTAATTCCACTTTTTTTTTTGCCCACCACTTTTGTGGCCTTCTCTATGACTGAGCCCAAATTGAAGTTCAGATCGGGCACCTCAGGCCTCCCCAGAAAAATGTGTCTGTGTGAAAATGCAATGTAGAATGCAGCCAGCTGAATCACTGTGGGTATTATGAATTTGTCCCCCTCTGTCAGCTTCCTGTAGAGGAGTCATTGGAGGCAGCGGCAGCAACGAGAGTCTTTACCTTAAGATTCCAAGGGGGCAAGGTTCCCAGAGCAACTGATTTGAATCCTAATTAAAACAGGAGATTTGATTAATTAGCTCAACGATGTGTATGTGTGTACGAGTGTGTGTGTGGCATGGCTCTCTGTATGTGGCATGTGTGTGGGAGTCAGCATGTTCTCGTGAGTCACGGTGTATCTTGTGTGTAGTTATGCTAAATGGGGAGGGGGTGTTATTTGCCTATATGTGTGTGTGTTTATGTGTGTGTTCACGAGCCTGTGGGTAATCCTGTGAATCACTACTGTGTCTCCAGCGTGTGTGCTTGTATGTGTGTGTGTGTGTGTATGTTTCATGTCTCCCGGGAGGCTTGTCCTTGCCTGCAGTACTACTGTGTGAATCAGAGGTGAGTCCTCTGGAGTTGCCCTCTGCTTTGATCTGGAGCTAATGACAGAACCACCTGCCCTCCTGGCCATCCACCTCCCCTCCTCCCCCATATCTATCCCCTCTTTCTGTTGCCTCCTTCACCCCCTCTCCCTTCACCACGCATCTCAGCCCTCACAAACCCCCAAATTCCCACTGCTCATTGCCTCGCTTTCACTCTCTCCCACAACCGGCCTGTTATTTTCCTTTTCCTCCTCCCCTCCCTCTCTTCCCTGCTCTCTTCCACTTGCTTTCTACTCCTTCCCACAGAGTGCAGGGTGCCCTTGCCCGCCTCTCTGATTGCCTCATCCTGCTCTGCAACTAGAGACTGGGGGCAGTACGGGCCCCAAAGAAACCAAGACACGTGTTAAGGGACAGCGCAACAGTATGTGAACAACGTGTAGCTTTAAGGAGATTTTCTGACCCATGGATTGGCAGGGGAGAGGAATAAACCACGTTCTTACTCTTGTCAGTGTGTCTGCTTGTCCTCGAGTCTGGAGTGTGTGTGCTTACGCGCAGGCAAGCCAGTCCCAGTGGATATCTTGTGAACAAAAGCATAATTGGAGAGAGCTATGAAAATGGGATGACCACTTCCTGCGATGTGTCCACGGTGGAAAACAAAAGGGAAGAAATCAAAGACGGAATGGCATGTAAACCAGTCTGAATTGACAAGAGCCCACAGGAGAATCAAAGTAAGAAAGTAAAGGAAGGACGAAAGAGAGAGAGAAGGGAAGGAGGGAAGGAAGAAAGGGGAGAGGAATCTAAGCATGATCTGACAGAAATAATTCAGATGGGAGAAGGGAAAAGGCTTTGGAGAAGGAGAAAGCGGAGGAGGAAGAAAGGAGAAGTGGCTGAAGTGAAACAGCATGAATCCCCATCCATTTCAGCACTGGACAGCTCCACAGACAGCACTAGGCCAGTATAAATAGATCCCCTACTTTAGAGGCCCCATCAACGCTCCAAAAAAGTGCTTTATGTGCTCAGAGCGGCTCCTGCCCCCAGAGAACAGACTCACAGGTATCTGATGGTGCCTGATAACCATCTTCTCTCAGTTCCTCTCCGTTTGTTTTCTTAATTTAGGGAGCCTCCACGGTTCAGAGACAACACTACGGTGAGGAAAGCGGGTATTTTTCTTCCAGATTCTCCGTCACGGGCATTGTTACAGTCTGAGGTAGACAATATAGCCTCAGGTCTGGGATCACATTACCCCTGCCACAGATCTGGCATTACCAATCACAGGGCTGGAAATAATATATCAGCGCTGAAACCTTATTTATATAGCTGCAACCCTTAGAGGTGACTTAAATGTGTGCATGTGTCTGTAAGCAATCTCCACAAATGCATGTGGCTGCGCATGCATGCCCTGCATCTGCCAGCCTGTTTCCATTGCAAGCAAGCATTAAGTAGCCTTGTGGGGAAGCTGTAATACAGGCTAATGCACCTGAGAGCCCTGAAATCTATAACCATCATCTACATCTTCCTGATATTACTGGAACCGTCTCTGTTACTGTTTCTGATAGGAATCTCCAGGGAGAGCTTTCCCCTCCACTGCCGTAGGGAGAGGTATGGCGAGAGGGAGAGAGAGGAAGGAGAGAGTGTGTGTGCAAGGAGGAGATGCACCTCTCCATTTCCTCAAGGTGATTCACCTTAATGCACGCTGAAATCAATGTGAAATTGAACTGAAAATTGAACTTTCAGCTCAGTAATGTGGAAGACATGTTGTTATTAAATCTTTTCCTATAGCCATGCAACCGGCTGACTGATATTTGAACGCTTTTGAATGCTTGTTTTCAACAATGTGGCACCACGGTGTCCTTGATGGAGACCCTGCCATTGGTCCACTGGGGCCACCGGGCTTCACAAGGGGCCCATACCTGCCACTTAGAAGCAGTATTGATGGAGCAGGGGCCACCTATAGGCTGTGATTAGTCGGTGTAGGAGGCTAAATTCAGTGTTGGTGGGGGGGCTCCATTGCTCACAATCTCCGCGGCATCTGTTGCGCCCACCACCTCCATTTGGCAAGACAGGTGTTTTGATGTAGGCCGCGCAGACGTTCAGGCCTCCCTGTAATCTCCGCTGTTCCCCTCATAACAGTCACCACAGTTTTTCCCGACTGATGCCGAGTGCGTGCTGGCGCGCGCACGCGCGTGTATGTGCGCGACGAAGCCAGCTGGCACGAGTCGCCATGGTAACACACACCGGTTTCACGAAATCCGTCGGTGCTTAAGGGCAAGAGGAGAGATGAATAAACTAATGAGATTATAAATTATTGTCGGTATAGCTGAACAGTCGGGGTATTTTTACCAGACTGCACACGCGGGCAACGTGAGGAGAAAGTTTATGGGGCCCATTGTCTGTGACTCTGTTGTGTCTTCTGTAATCTGTTTATGATGAGGAGAGAAGTGGCTCCTCTGGTGAGGAGGAACCCACCCTGCGCGCTTTATGCCTCATATACAAACTAGCAGTTGCGCGCCGCCTCATTGCATGATTAATTCCGGCGCCTCTGTCCCCCCTTTTCTCCTCTATGAATTACCCGGTTGTGTTTGAGATGAAGCGAGGATTCTCCATCACTACGCAGGCTACAACTCCGCGCATTGCACGCCTGTCCAGCGGTCCAGTGCCGCAGCTCCCACGGGCTGCACTGTGGAGAAGCGGACCTGCATCCTAAAGCCAATCGGTTTTTTCTCTTTCTCTCTCTCTCTCTCTCCCGGTTTTTATCCTCCACCTCATTGCAGTCTTATCACGTCCCCCCCACCCCCCTCTCCCCCANCCCCTCGCTCCCTCCCTCCCCATCCGCCTCAGCCGCTACAGGAGAGGAGAGAGAGGGAGAGAGGGAGAAGAGTGCGGCTGAATGTGAACGACATGTCGACAGTCAGCCTCTAAAGTGTTTTCTCGGTCGTTCCCTAATTCTTTGGCGGCGGACTGAGTGAGTATTACCCGCATCCCTGCTCTGCTAAGCGTCGCTGTGTGGATCAGAGAAGCTGGTGGGGAGAGACAGACAATGGGGAATGCAATTGGATTGCGTTACTCTGCCAAGGATTTTCATACATAGCCTGGTAAATGTCTTAATAGGTTCTGTTAATGACTAGGCTGTTTAATTGGTCATGCTTTAATTCTACTAACTATTACAGTTTGTGTGCTGTACTGTTATGGGCTAATTGATTTTCTTGGAGGGCTGTGGGCTATCCAGGCTGATAGCCCCATACATTTGATCAGGGATGCTGCTGCTTGCCTGATAGTGTGGGTCTGTGCTGGGAGCAGGGGCCCATGTAAAAGCCAGTGTGAAGCTTGGCCAGGCTCTGTGTGTTCTGACGGACAGAGAGGACGGAGAGGTAGACATTGGAATTATGTGACATGAATAATATGGTGAGGAATAAGCAGTGACCGTCATCTCTGGTTCGCTTGCGTCAGTGTGCAGGTCTAGAGGAGAGAGGAGGAGAGAGAAAAAAAAAGTCAGAGAGACTCAAGAAAGACAGGGAGGGAAGCCACACCTGTGTCAGGCCTGTTTTCAGATGGACATGAAGAGAGACAGACAGATAGGCAGACAGACAGTCAAGCTGGCAGAGTTTTAAATTCTGCTGTGCTGTCACCAGTCAACACTTAAGTCCTTTCCTTTCTTGTTGCCATAATGATGCAGAGCTATGCCGACTGCTGACTAGTCCACTCGGCTGATTGGAGAAAGAGGCTTGAGTGTTGACTGTGTTTCTTCTTATTAAGGAGAGATGGCTGTCCACCAAAGCAGAATCTAACAGGAGGGATCCCAGTGGTCTATCTGGACTCGGTATTGATCTCCTCTATACAGGGGGCTTCGGGCCCAGCAATAAACAATGCATTTTCTTTGACGAAGCGAAGACCCACTGGGACTGTGAATGGGTTGCATTCTGTATTGTATTCCAATTTGTCAAACACTATTGAGCATGTTGGCCTAGATTGTTGCATGTTTTCTTCTGTGAAGCATACGTGCTCCGAACACTTTGATAAACAGGCGAATCTTCCTCATCTCACGGGGGGAAATGTGTTTTTCGCTTCATGCTTTTATTGTGGGATTATCCAACAAGTATTGCAGCATTGCACTGGTTTGTTATGAAAGCACACACTCATCTACACGTGTCTAGCTACCTGTTTCTGTACTTGGCAGGCTATAAAAGCATACTTTTTGGATATGGTTTGACCTTTCTCACATTGTTTTCAACACACACACACGCTGGTAACTTGGCTCCAGCGCTGCTTCTCTGTGAGGCAGGCGTACATTGTGTGCAGGGCGAGAGGAGGGCTTTGATGTAATCAATATCAGATTTCAGCTGTTTCACTGTGAGCTCTCATCCTGAGTGGCAGCCTTGACTGACTTCTTACTGCTTATGCAATCCCACTCCTCTCTCCCACCTCACCCGTTTCCTCTTCCTTTGTACCTACTCTCTGCCCATTACTCTTCCTTTATCCATCTGTCTCTCCTTTACTCCATTCCTCCACCTTGCTCCCATTTTTCCTCCTCCTCCTCCTCCTCCTCTTCTCGTTTCCACCTCTCCCTTCATCTTTCCCCAGTCATAATCATCTCTGTGATTGCTCTTCCTCTCCCGGGCGGTGATGTTTTCACTGCTGCCTCCTTGTCTAACTCGCTGATGCTAGATTATTGCTGTATGATTACAGCTACCATACCATGATGATCATTATTGCATTTCGCATGGCAGTGTTCAACACTGTATGAGCAGATCGAGATGCTTTATCCAATTTAGATCTCATTAAGACTTGAGAAGAAATATCCCCATGCAAGACTCACATCTCAGCTGTTCTTTCTCTCTTTTTTTTGTTGTTTTTGTTTCCAGGACTACTGCAACTCCGTTCTCATTCTGTTGTTATTGCAGTGCCATTCTCATCATCATCATCACCACCATCACCATCACCATCAGTTCATGTTCCTGCCCGTCACTGCGCTGCCTTCACATCAGCCCTTTTGAAAATTTTGAAGAGTTTGGATTCGCAGCGACGCTTTCACTCCACTGTCATTATCACAATAATGATTATGACAGGACTCGATGGCTGTTGATAACCCACCATATTCTGCTGATTGATAATATGGGGTATTTTGTGCCTCATCCTTCTGTTCTCTGATTGCCATTCATCTTATTAAATGGAGCAGTTCATTAGACAGAAGCATTATGAATCTGATTTGCATTCACCCATATTCATATTGCATACATTAAAACAACACATGCGTGACATTTCAGCTTCACCGGGCATTTGAGAGTACAGATGAATATATTCATCACAAGCTTCTTCCCCCCCCCACCCCACTTGTCCAAAAAGCCACTCTGAAAATGATAAAATGTGATTCACAGGTGAACTAGCCCACGTGTTTGCCTTTGTTTTGCATTCTCAATGTCAGAATTTGAATTTTTAATTCAACAGCAACGTTTTAGCAGCTGAGAGGTTGTTCAGCTTGTTGTTTTTAAATCGATATTTCCTGCTTTGGTGAACCCTGTAAATCCAAAGCCTTGTTTTCCTGCGCTGAATGCATCTTACATATGTTTACCATGGTTTTGCTCATATCACTGCATACTGTGGCCTCCAGCTGGCCTGTACATCATTATTCCAATGTAATGTAATTCTTTCCCCGTGGTACTCCAGTCTGTGTGATTTAACTTTTATTTTCTGACTGCTTTAGTATGCTTGTGATGTATCATCAATCTGATTCATCCTGAACTGACTTTTGCTGTTCCCTCCTTGGCTGTTTGCCCTCTTTTAACTATGTGTGTGTGTGTGTGTGTGTGTGTGTGTGTGTGTGCGTGAATGTATGCATATATGTGCCTCACCGTGCAGTGCGGTGAAGGGCCGATGCCGGGCTGTAGCCCCAGGCTGCTGAGCTGAGAGGGAGAAGCAGGAGGATGCAGTGGGTCGCTCTGACAGTGGCCCTGGGGTGTGTGTGTCTGTCCCGGGCATTGCACACCCCCACCCCCACCCCCACCTCCACACACACCCCTCTAGTGGACAACTCTGAGGAGGAAGTGGACGAGCCGTGCTTCGAGCCGTGCACGTGCGAGGTCAAAGAAGGCGTGCTGCACGTGCACTGCGATGGGCGGAGCTTCACTAATGTCAGCCAGGTATCATCCCTGTTCATTTATCAGGCAGTGCACGTGGAGCCGCACTGCACTGTCATGTATCTCATTAACATACTGTATCTCCAAGTCTAATATCCTGTCTCTAATGTGGCTTATGGGTGTTTCTAACTGTTAAATTCATGTAATTAATAAGATAACTAATCAGACCTCTAATTAATCATTCAGGTGTCACAGTCGTGGGTCCGCCCTTTCAAACTCAACCTCCAGAGGAACTCTCTGAGGCGTCTCTATAGCAACGGGTTTCAGCACCTTGGCAACGCAGTGTCGATAAACCTTGGCAACAATGCACTCCAGGACATCCGAGTGGGAGCTTTCAACGGGTTGGCCAAACTGAGACGCCTGTACCTCCATGAGAACAAGCTGGAGGTCTTCAGAAATGATACCTTTGCTGGCTTAGAGGCTCTGGAGTACCTCCAGGTAGGCTTGGGATATAATCCCTGCTGATTATCCATGATTGACGGGATTGTTGACAAAGTCGCCTGAGATTACAGTAGATAGCTGTGACAGAAATAGTCAATGGCTAGCAGGTGGCTTGAGTGAAAGAATCTTCTCAGTATCTCTGTGCATTTTTCACATGGAGAGCGCCTCAGCTTTCCTGCTGCAGTCAGTCTATTTTTCAATTGCAGCAATTAAATGTTCATCACATTTTCTCTTTTCACCTGCAGGCCGACTACAACGTGATCAAACGAATCGACAGCGGCGCTCTGAGGTTCCTCTACAAGCTCCGGGTTCTCATCCTCAACGACAACCTGATCCCTGTCTTGCCTGCTCATCTGTTCAGGTTGGATTCTGATTATTTTACTGCAAAGCTTTTGAATTATGCCGGGACTGATCTGTAGAAATATCAGTGTCAGACACAATTAGCTAGTCTGTACTGCTGTTGAATTAATGTTTCTGTGGAATACTATTTCATATCATGAAAGACGGATTAATCATCAGATAAAAAACTGATTTCTCAGCAATGGAATGTGTGAACCTTTATTTTCACTTACTATCACATTGTCCTTTCATCTAACCTAGCTAACTATCCCCCTCCTCCTGCTGCTCCAGATCTGTGTCTCTGACTCATCTGGACCTGCGGGGAAACCGTCTGAAGAGCCTGGCATATGCTGGGACCCTGGAGTACGTTGGTCGCTCCCTGATGGAGCTACAGCTGGAGGAGAATCCCTGGAACTGTGGCTGCGAGGCAGTGCAGCTACAGCAGTGGCTGGGTCAGATCCCCTACACGGCTGTAGTCGGGGACGTTACCTGCGAATATCCCTTCCACCTTCACGGCAAAGACTTGAGGGAAATCCCCCGCAAGGAGCTGTGTGCTGACCTCCCGGATAAAGAGCTACAAGCAGAGGGGGGTGGTCCATCAGCAGGATCACAGCCCCAACATTTGCCCCCGAACTCTAAACCCAACTCCCACCCTGGGCGAGTCAGGCCGACTAAACCATCCTCTATGGTCCACGGCTCCCGCCAGAACACTCACACCTCCTCTACTTCGTCGTCCTCTTCCTCAGCCGAGCGTAAAGACAGGGAGAGGCACCCGAGGCCCACTAAAAGGCCTCGACCCTCCAGAATATCCCCCACACCTCGCAGTCTGATGCCCAACCAGAATCCCCCCGTGGCTGGTTACCAAACACGACCCCCCATCCCCATCATTTGTCCCCTGGGCTGCACTTGCAACCTGCACATCACAGACCTGGGCCTGACCGTCAACTGCAAGGAGAACGGCTTCCTCAACGTGTCCCAGCTCACACCTCGGCCCCTCAACGGCCGCAAGCTGTACCTGAGTGGAAACCTAATCCAGAGGATCTACCGCACAGACTTCTGGAATTTCTCCAGCCTTGACCTGCTTCACCTGGGGAACAACCGCATCTCCTACCTCCAGGAGGGGGCATTCTCCAGCCTGACAAGCCTAAGGAGCCTCTACTTGAATGGCAACAACCTGGAGAGGCTCAGCCCCCACATGTTCCTGGGGCTGCAGAATCTGAGGTAGGATTTTTTGTTTTGCTTTTTGGATCACTCACAGCGCTTCAAGCACGTTGCCTTCGCTGCACTTCAAACAAATTCATAAACTGAAACCACATGTCAGCTTAGGTATTTAGACATTTGTTTATAAGTATGTGGAAATTAATTTCACTGTAATACTGGCATAGCGCAGAGCAGAACATTTTGATTACCATTATGCTGGAGTTTGATTGAAATGAAAGGTGCCCATTCTCTTCCAGGAGTGTCATTTGTTAGTCACACTGCCTGATGGCATGCTTCAGTTGAGGTGTGAGCCTGGTATGAGTGACAACGTGAAAATTAATGTTTTTTTGTATTTGCATACAGAGGTGTTGATAAGGCGGTGAGACGTCTGGATGATGCCAGGAATTTGCTTTTTTGGAAAAAGGCTTATTATAATAACGAGTCGTCAGAATGATGCATATGTATCATTGTCAGATTAAGCTTACAAAGATAATTCCTCTGCAAATAATGTATACAGCCAATATCTACAGTCAGTAATTGTATTTATTCAGCGAGTTAAACATTGTTTGATTAAGACAACAGGTCAACTTTCATCCTCTGCTATATAAAGAACGAGACGGTTTGTGCCGTAATACCTTTGTATTCAGAACATCATTTAGCCTTTTTTTTCAGCTCCACTGTCTCTATATCTCAAGATAAGGTTCAGAAAATCTACAGACCCATTAATTTGACTATTAATCAATAATAAAGATCCTCTCAGGACATTCAAAAAGTCTTCCTCTTAACCTCTCGTTAGCCTTTGTTAGCGAGTCCAAGGCCAGTAGAGCGGTACATTTAAACCACATCTATTACTTATTTCTGCATTGGAAGTATATTGGATGACCAGCATGCAGGGAAAAGTCTCCAGTCATACTTAATTCCTCCCAAAGTTCACACTGATTTCTATAATTGAAAAAAAAAAACTTAAAAATTCAAAGTGTCTTAAATATGGCATGATGATCAGGCATACCAAGGCAAGTGTAAGAAGTCATCGGTGCAAAATTAGACAATATCATTCAATACTGATCAGCTAATCAGCAGATTAAGTTGAATTTCTGTTGTGACTTCTTTACATAAATATTCATTTATGTAATTATCATGCTGGGATGCAGCAGTGGTAAATTACCTGTAGACTACTTCATAATAAATCGATTTATAAGTGTGAAAATTCATAGACATAAAATAATAAACAGATGACATTGGCTTTTTGTATTGTCATTATATTTCATGTATCTTTACTGTCAGATATCACTAAGTAAGGAGGTGTAGTGATAGTTTCCTTTAACATAACCATGCCCTATTTATCCTCCTATTTCCATAGTCCACCTTCAGTTTCTTTGCATGTATACAGAGACACAGTAACACTGTCCTCTCCTCTCTTTAGGTACCTTTATTTTGAGTACAACGAGATCCGTGAGGTAGATCCTGGGACCTTCGACTCCATGCCGTCCCTCCAGCTGTTGTTCCTCAACGCCAACCTGCTGCGGAGCCTCCCTCTTGGTGTGTTTTCTGGAGTTAATCTGGCCCGCCTCAATCTGAGAAACAATCACCTTCTGCAGCTTCCTATGGTGGGCGTGCTGGAGCACCTCACCGGACTGGTGCAGGTTGGTGCAAACCTATTCAGTGAATGATTGAGGGGGTTTCGATGCAGGTGGATGCTTGAAAAAATGACTCAGATCTGTTAACCTGCTCGTGTGTAAATGAGTCAGACACCTGGCACGAGGCTTTTAGCAGATTTAGGCCAAATAACATGCATTTTGTTGAGTGACAGTGGCAGGGTGAAAAATGGAGATGATTGAATTGGATCCCCCCTGTTGAGTTACTAAACGAAAATGTGCATAATTATACAGAGTATATTTGTTTCAAATGTCAGACGATGAGATTAAAAGAACTAATAGATTGCCAAGACACATTACATTATCACAGCTTGATGAAATAAACAAAACAAGTAAATCTTGGATCAAGCCATACCCGCATTTAAAACTTCTGGCAGCCCCTGATCTCCTGGCCTCTGGCACAGCTGCGTTTTTTTCCGTCATCTGCATCGTCTGTTGTTTTGAGAGCTCCACCGTGGCATGTGGGACTATGGTTGCGCCTCAGGTATTCTAATTGGAAAATTGCAATTCACTCGATTTGCATAAGTGGTCTTAATAAATCAGGAGCTAAACTGGAGAAAGCTGAACCCCTCAAGTTTTTGAGCATGGTTGTAATTAATGCACCTCTTAGTAAACAGACTGTATAAACTACAGTGTGTTAAATTCACTGTTTGTGTTAGACCTTACCTCGCACATTTGACTGCAGCATTATGTGACTGGTTGCTGTACACAATGCGCCGATAAGGACCGAACCCGAGGTATTACATTTTTTCATCCTGCCTCCTCTCACTTCAGCAAATTTAGTGTACCAGGCTTTTCTTAGACAGCCAGAGTAGAATGAGGTAAGGTGGGTGTGGATTAGCCTGAATGTCATTGTGAATTTCCATTTTACTTTGCTCCATGAAAAATTCCTGATTCTAGGTAGTGTGGGTGAGGCTGGCAGTTCAGAGGCTGTTTCTAAATGTTTGCTCAGGGGAAGGACGACAGTGGTTTATGGAGCTGGAGGAACCATGTAGAAGTGTATTATGTTTTTGTGCGGTTATACGCCTCTGATGTCCAAGAGCATTAAAGCATTCACCAAATGGAAGTACGCTGTGGGCCATATTCATAAAGCCCAGCGGTATCGCCATTGTAGTGCTCAAAATCTGTAGCACAGTAATTGAATTCATTCATTTACCAGGGTTGTTATTACTCTGACAAAGCCACATTAGCGCTGCCCATGGACTGCAGAAAATAATGTGACAATGATATCACCTGTTGACTTACTGCTGGCCTGTTTGAAGCTGGGGAAGTGGGATTTCTGGGCGCTGGCGTGTGTTTTTGGAGCCAGAGTTTGCACAGTAAAATCAAAGGGTAACACAGATGGAAGCAGGGTGAAGCTCGCAGCTGCTGTAAAAAGCAGTCCATTTTGATAATCATAAAGCAGCAGCATGTATAGCTTAGAGTCATTGTCACCATCAAGAACAGGATTAAATAGTTACACCCACTTGCATGCACTGATATTTTGGAAAAAATACCTCCCTGATGTCACCGTTATTTAAAATAACCATTAGTGAGACATTACAGAGAAAATTATAATTGCTGTGGCATCTATACTTTCTTCAAACAAGTGAATTAATAGCAACACAAGAGCAATGAAAGGCCAATGCAAAGACTGTTTGGTGAATCAGCATCTGAGTGGGTGCCAGAAATATGTACAGTTCAGGAATACATATGTCTATGCAAAGAGCATGTCGTGTAGTGGTGCAGCTCTCTCTCATCACTGCCAGCTGCAATGGAGAAACTTGCCCACAGCTACATCTCACCCTGCGCGATGTCAGGTAGAAAAACAATATGCGCACTCCAGAAAGATTGATGAAAACAACACAGTATTCGCCAGGGACAGGTTTGACAGGAGACCACTGGATTTAATGCCAAACTAATATTCACCTGATTATTAGTTTTACTTGAGTCTGTGTTAATACTCCATCAACCTATGTACACTACACTTCGATTGAATCAGTGATAATACTTTTTAAAGGTGTTTGATACAAGATAATCTTCAAGGGAATAGTTTGACATTTTGGGAAATACACTCACTTGCTTTCTTGCTGAGTTAGACGTGAAGATTGATACCTCTCTCATATTTGTCTGTTCAATATGAAACTACAGCCAGCAGCCCTTTAGCTTAGCTTAGCATAAAGACTGGAAACGGGGGAAACTGCTAGCCTGGCTCTGTCCAAAGGTACAAAATCCGTCTAACAGCACCTAAAGCTCACTAATTAACACGTTGGTTTGTCTAATCAGTACAAAACAAGTTTAAAAACTGCTCCCGAATCTTCAAGCTAACCTGACTATACTGAATTAACATTGTCACTGACCGAGTCATTAGCTTTTAGCAGTGCAGCTGCTAAGTTACTTCCTGATTAAAAGCTAACTGAAAGACTGTGAAAGCTATAGAAACAATCAGGATGTTATAACTCTGGTAGCTGCTGAGTTATTAGCCTCAAACAGTGCTTGAATAGGCTAGTTTTATAACTGAACTGTGATATCGTCCATTAGCTTATAAAAAATGACCAAACTACGTAGTNACTATTAAAGCTAATATTAAGCGTTAGCGATACTGTGGTTAGTGGTGCTAAAGTGGCTAGCAGCTAGCAAGCAGCTAGGGCAGTGAAATGATGTTGAGTTGCGCATGAGCCTCTATTCTATCTATTGGCAGAAATGTAATATAATATTCATAATTATGTTTTCATCCGTGTATAATCACCTGAAACTGAGCATCGTTGTGTTTTCTTTAGCTTAGAATGAGCATATCTACATAGGGAGCGGGTCTTCTTCCACAGAGCCCGCCATGTTGCACCGTCATGTTTCTACAGTAGCCCAGAACGGACAAACCAAACACTGGCTCTAGAGAGAGCCTTTCGCGTTTTTATGTTGAAGTAGCAGCCACCGTAGATTCTCCTACACACTTAGAAAGGGAGGGGTGAGGGGAGGGGTGGGGTATTCAGTTGGTTGCAATCTGCAACCTCACCGCTAGATGCCACTAAACCCTACACACCGGTCCTTTAATATTATTAGCACTGATTCGATTCTACAACTCGACTGATAGTCAGGTAATAGAGTTAATTATAATCAGAAATGTCCTCACCAGATTATATTTAGTGATTCTATTAAGATATTACAGCTCAGTCAGTACAGCTCTTGCTTCTCTTATTCTGGCCATTATGTTCAGTTGGCTGGTTTGCAATCTGCCTTGTAAATATTTCCTAAACACCAAACAAACCAGTGGATATGTTTATGCGCTGAAAACAAGATATATATTTTTTCAGCCAATATTTTTCACTTGAAACTGCACAGCACAGCAAAAACACGATCACCACAGGTGTTTTAGACATAAATACATTAGCTCAATAAAAGCCCCTGAAATACCAGGCTTTTAGCAGTTGTGGAGTTTGACCAGGCTCCTTTCAAAGCTTTCTGGCAAGCATACCAATGTATTTCTCATTTCAGGACGGAAGATTGGTCACATTGACTGTTTGTCTCACTACTTCTAATTTAGTAAATGCGAATAAAATCAGTTTAGAACACAACGTGCCACTGCACTGTAAGATGATTTTTCTAGCAAAATAAAGGCAGGATTTTCTCAGTAATTTATTTAAATTGAATTATCTGTAGGGGTGAATGATGTAGACATGGTTAATATTGCACTTATTGTTGCAGTATTATTTCTATATCTATATCTTATGATATTTACTGTTCAAAATCGCACAGTTGAACGTTAAATGCATTTTCAGTCAAATGTTTTTGATAGTGTTATTCTATTTTTACAGGGACAATATCTTGCAATATTTACAAAAATATTATTATTTCTAAGTATTTAACATGGTTATGCTGTATATAATATAAGTTGTTTGCATTCTTTTAAACATGACAGTTAAGAACCACAAAATAATATT
This sequence comes from Oplegnathus fasciatus, assembly GCA_003416845.1. Lineage (NCBI taxonomy): Eukaryota > Metazoa > Chordata > Actinopteri > Centrarchiformes > Oplegnathidae > Oplegnathus > Oplegnathus fasciatus. The sequence goes on along the minus strand of NTHP01000492.1, from coordinate 353,008 downwards.
ATATTATTATATATTAAATTATTATAATATTTGGTTATTGGTCAGTTCTGTATATCTATAGCAGCAGATTCTTTTTGTTCTTTACAGTGTGTGTGATTTACAAAAATGGCAACACTGTTAAAAAAAGACGATACACAAATCTCCATTCCTGGGCTCATTTTGGTGTTAAGTTTTATATTTTCTGCCGGTGACAAGGTAAACATACTCATAACTTCATGTCTACATACTTCCAGAGCACTTTTCGGCACATTTTGAACACAGAAAATCCAGATATCTAATACAACAGCATTAAAAGTCAGTGTTTGTTTTCCCTCAGAATAAAAGATCAAGGGCTTCTTCCTAGACTCACCGTGCTGCACTGATGTTCAGCAATCACACAGAGGCAGAGATGCCAATTTCTCCACTGACAATAGCCTCAATGGACCAGAAACTCTTGCTCTTTGCTCTTTGCTATTACTACCGCTCTCTCTCCACCTACATGAAACACAAACTACTGGATAGAACAAGTTCATGCCCCTTCTCAAGGGGTTGTTGAAGTCACTCTGGGAAATATGGGAAATCACTATCTGAGGTAGAAGTCGACGAGGCAGGCAAAGGGAGCGTGAGTATACTATGAAAGTAAATTACAACACTTCAAAAACAAAAAAACCTGCTGGAATACACTCAACATCACAGACTGATGAAATCTAACAGCGTAAGAGTATCCATGAGTGAATTGCTTTGCTGCATTTCTCTGGCTTTGTATGTATAACATCTCACATATACTGTACCCATGAAGGCAGTTTTCCAATATACACATTTTTCAGAAAAACAAAAATTTTGCGTATACTGCAGATTCTTCTGCAAATGCACTGTTTTCATTTTTCGCTCTGTGTATTATTCAAAAGACAATGAAGCACATTCATCAGTATGGAGAAGGCTTGGCAAGCTGAAGCTCAGGGGCGTCTCGTCACCAGAGACTACAGCGAAATCCCTGCACCAGAGCTTCCAAAACCTGCTTATATTGACTATATTTCTGTGAACTAACTGGAGCAATTCTGATGACTGACAGGATATTGCTGTTTGGGCAAAGTGATCAATTATAAGACACATGGCTCGCTGAGAACATTCTGAATTTCTCCCCTGATGTCATTTCTTTATAGCTCCCAAGTAAATTTTTTAGACAATTATTGCTTGATCTTTGATCTCCGTCATAATGATAAAAACCCACAAGAGCAAATTTACTCTTCTGCGGCTAAAGCAGGGCAGTTTCCGTCCAAAACTGATGCTGTTATTTAAGTCAGGCGAAATATCTTTTCTGACAAAAGAGGGTTTTTTGTGTTTTTCATGAATTTCTTCCTGAAAATGATCACAAGCAGCATCAAAACAGTGAATGTTGCACTCAAAACTGTAACATTTAAACAAGAGAGTACACTGAGTGTACTGTGTGTTAATGATATCATTAACATACTGTTTGTGACTTTGTAAGTGGAATGAGTTTACTAAAAGCCTCCGTGTTCACCAAAAATGTATAATGGTTTCATGCACTCGCATTTCCTCTGCGACTAGCACCTGTCGGGCTAACTGAGGGTCTATAATTTCCCTTCACAACAGAGCTTTGATTGACAAGCTGACAGCAAATCACACACTAGGTGACCAGGCGTATAAATTGTAAACGGTGTTGGACATGTTGGACAGATGCTTGCAAAAGAGAAGGGGATAGAGCCCTTGGGATCTGTGCGAAAGCAAACAATACTTGGAATAAAATGCTCCAAGAATTTCAACCAGATGGAAGATTGTAGTTATGAAAGTCATGAAACTGCAAAAAAAAAACAAGCTGACATTTTGGTCATACAGTGTTTGTTTTAAATGTCACCTTGTTTTTTAATGTGCATTCGTGCTGAATTACAGCCCAGTTGTGTCACAATCACGCTGAAACATGGGTAACTGCACTTTTCCGTGGACCTTTAATATAGTGGAAGTGTTCAAACTGAGTTAAAACTGCGGCAGAGTGTTGTTTTATAGTCACCCTCCAGTCGCAATTATGTCATTATCAAAGCCACACAAAAGCCCACAGTGGACTAACACCAATAAAGTGAAGGAGCATCCGGTTGTTCAGTGTGAGGCATGGGGAAGTAGTCGTAGCATGGCTCCCACAACAGCAATGCTGAATCATCTCAAAAAGCATCCATCTATTTCTGCAAGCCAGGGAGATGGCCTAACCAAATTAGCATGACAACATTTGTGCAAGCCCCTTGGAAGTGTGACAGAGAGAATATCAGCTTTCATTGCCAGTGCCATTGCTAAAGATATGGAACAGATCAGCTCTGCAGACAATACTACGTGATGTAAGTGATTCCCTTTGTGCCTAATCTGCTTTAGCCTTTTCAAAGTGAGGCAAAGTGAATATTTGAGTTTGTTTTAGGACACGCAATCAAACTAGCTGCCAATGACAAAATGGAGTTACGCACACACCTATTGGATTATAGCACAAGGGAGAGTTGCATCACATCCCGTCTATTGTTAAAAACAAAGTGCTGTGATACTCTCACATGCTCGTCACACAAGACCTGCCGGTGAGTTTTGTCAATAACCACTTACGTAAACCCTGAGTGGTCTTTATTTTAAACTGAACTATTCCTATAACCTGCTGTAGTACATGTGTGAATAGGTTTTAAAGAGAGCACTTGTGGGTGGGACGAGTTGAATTGGTCGCTGCTCAGATCGTTCTCCATTATTGAGAATACACCGCGCCCCGTGCACAGTCATTCAGGAAATGTAAGCACTTCAGTGTTTTGATGACCCTATAATGACATAATTTACATTAATCAGTGCTTTACATCACCTGCATATTTCAAAAAATCATTTAAAGGCGCTGGCCATCGTGGAGAGGCTGTATTCTATTATGCAAATGCTGAAAAACTCATTTTCCATATATTATAGTTGGTGAAAGGCAAAGGTAGCCGAGAAAACATCATTTTTCTTGTTGTCATCTTATTAGAGTGTGCTAGCTACTGGATTATTCTTCAACACCACAGACAGTTACCAAGTTACTCATATATGTCACGAGGATGTCAGTAAAATGATCTTTTTTTTTGGTTTACATTCCACTAAGTGATCCATGAATTTGCATTTCATGGTAGACCAGTAATTAGTGTACTATTACACAATGACATCGCGCTGTGGTGTTCTGTGTTTCTCCAGGTGGACCTGCAGCAGAACCCGTGGGAGTGCAACTGTGAAGCAGCTCCACTGAAGCGGTGGCTGGAGGGGCTCAGCGCGGTGGTGGTGGTGGGAGAGGTGGTCTGCCATTCCCCAGAAAAGACCAAAGGCGTAGACCTCCGCTCCCTCTCCATGGAGCTGCTCTGCCCTGAGCTGGAGCCCCAGGAGGACCAGGAGCAGGAAGAGCAGACAGCCACCTCCACAGCCGCAGACAGTGGTGTATCGGTTGGCTACCCCGGCTCAGGGCTGGGGCCCCTGATCCCTCCGGGGAAGGATTCAATCCCTCTGTCGGTGTTAGTGCTCAGCCTGCTGGTGTTGTTTGTGTCGGCATTCTTCGCGGCAGCGGCACTAATCGCCTACGCCCTGAGGAGGAGGGACAAGCTGCCGTTCCGTCGCCAGGGAGAGGTAGACTTGGCCGGCATCCAGATGGAGTGTGGAATCTTCACCGAGCAGACGCACCACCACCACCACCATCACCACGGCCTCCCGGAGACACCGCCTCTTCCTCCGCCCGAACACAACCACGTCTACGACACCATCTTGCCCCCAGAGGCTGCGTCGAAAGGCCCCGACCCCGCTGCAGCCACGCATATGTGTAGCAACCCCATCTACAAGGAGGAGCAGGACGCAGCGGTGACACAGCGACCACAGCAGCAGCAGCAGACATTTGCAGCTTCCAAAGAGAGCGAGGGAGGATACTGCTCTGCAGCAGAGAAGGAGAGGGAGTGGACTCTGGAGGTGTCCTCGTCCCCCATCAACACCGTTACAGGAGCAATGGGGCCGCTCGCCGGCCTCCACGGGAACGGCATCCTCTGCCCCACAGTGATCGACAGCCAGGGCCCCACCCCTAAGGTCGAACTGGTGGACTGCCTCTTCAGACTCCCTGCCCCAGAGTTCAGAGACCTGCCAGACAGGTACGCGAGGCCGCCGCCCCGCTACCCTCACCCCCAAGACTCCAAACAGGACGCCAGACCCGACCAAACGCTCGTGGTCACCACCGGCAGCTCCACAGCAGGCGGTAGTAACAGCAGCCAGAGCGAGCAGGGAGCAGGGGAGCAGAGAGCCAGACTGAGGACCACGCCAGACTACATGGAGGTGCTGGACCGCTCTTACCAGTTTTAACACTCCCCCTCCTTCTCCTCTTCCTGCTACCCCTCTTCTCTTGTCTCCTCATCATCTCCCTCTCTGGCGATGAATCATCCAGTAACAATGACTCCTGTACAGAGGCTGGCGTGGCTTTGAGAGGAGCCTGTGGGGGAGCGGGACTACACTACACACTATGTTTATTCCTGGATAACGAGCTGAGGTCAGTTTTTGTATTTTCCCCACTACTGGCGTATAGGTTGGTATTTGGCAAGGATTAGCTGATCCCAGATCTCTGCCTGGAGGCGAAACTTCAGCTGCAGCTACTACAGAATTTTTTCCTCCATTACGCCTCACAATCGTAAAATACCGAGGCTCCCTTTTTCTACTGAGCACCACAATGAGCGGGAGACAGCGTGGTGGTGGTGGTGGTGGTGGGCGTTAATGTTCATATTATCACTCTCAAAAGACCTGCGTGGAGGTGAAACACACCAGCTCTTTGCAACATCAAACACAGAGTCATAAACTGTGACAGCCGGAAGGTGTGGAGCGAGCTGGGTGGACATGTAAGATGGAGAAACGACCTAGACAAAGCAAGAGGGAGAGAAATGACTGAAAACAGCCAAGTGCCTTAGCAATGAACAGCCAGCAGTGTGGTCAATGCTTATTTTTCTATGAATACAGATCTATTTATCTAAACAAAGAGGTTTGACTACCAACGGATGGGACGCTGATGGACGACTGAGACTGAAACCAATCAAAGCCGCCGAATAATTGCATTCCCTGGATGAACCAAAAATAATAATATACCCAGTCAATATTGGAGTCGTTTGTATGCAGTTCAGTTCATTTTCATCTCATCCAGTTAACTTAATTTGCTTATCCAGTTGAATTTTTACAGGGCTAGATGAGGGACTTATCCAGGAATAGTTGGTTTGCTGTGTGAAATTATAAAAAGGTTCTGGTTTTATGGAGGAAAGGATACAGAAATTATTTTTTTTAATGCAAGACAAAACAAAGGAAGGCCGACACGCAGAAGGACGTCGAAGCAATGGATGCATTTTGGATTTCTTAATCAGCCAGACTTAATGTGGCCACAAGGACCTCTGCTCCACGTTTTGTTTCATGGGACAAAGGCACGGAGGTTATTGTATTGATTTTTAAGTATTTCTCAGAGGAAAATTGAATGGCAAAAAAACAACAAAAAAAAACGGACAAAACACCAGGACGTGAAGGCTTTTTGTTTGTCAAAAAAAAGACAGACACTTCTATCAACTATCAATTATTATCTTTTACGGAGGTACCTTTTTATGCTTTCATCTCCTACCAATAGTAGAGGCAGTTGTGAATATATTTATTCTTAGTTTTTGCGTGTTGAAGCTCTCCTGTAAGGGATCATGTTATATTAATGTATAGGATGATTCTGCATCTGGTTCAGCCTTCTTACCGCCGACCCACGAAATACAATAAAGGGTGCTACGTTAAAAAAAACAACCTTGCGATGGCAGCTACTGTGTGACAAATTGACGCACACACACACACACACACACACACACATGCCCTGACCCCCATAAATGCACACTCACTCTCTCCGTCTCCATTGCCTTAATAGTGCATGAAAGAAACAGCTCGAGGTATGCTAAGCCTGTGAGCTTGTCCACGCAGCGTGTTGGAGAGATCAGATGAGAGTTGAGCAAAGCTGAGAGCCTGCAGGGTTCCTCACACACTAAAGGATGGACATAGAAACTAATAGTGTGAAATCTACCACATTAATGGTATAAAATCAATAGAATCTATTTGTGAAATAAGGACATGTAAGGCTGGTGGCCCCGGGGACCAAGGTCGTGAATTGCTCCATCTCTCTCCAGCTCTGTTTCTTTCGTAATGATTTTCTCCCTCTCTCTTCCACTTTCATCTCTCCATCTGACTCGCTCTTCTTCTTCTCGTCTTTTTCGTTCCTTTGCTCTTTATTCCTCTCCTCTCCTTCTCGTCTTTCCCTTTTGTTCTTCCTTCTCCCCTCTATTTCCCCTTCCTTCTCTTTCTCTCTCGTTGCTCTGGCTGTCAGCTCAGCCTCGCAGGACAGGCAGGGAGAGATGCTGCTCTATATGCTGCTCAACACACAGGTAGCTCGCACTGAAGTGTGTCTACGTTTGTGTGTGTGTATGTGTGCTTTTTTTTGTTTCTTTCTGCCGTGCTCTTTCCATCCTTCGGTGATGAGTGCAGTTCTTCAGACGCCTCCTCACTCTCAGTGTTCAGAACTCTGTTGCACAGATAATCCCCTGGTGGGTGCGTTTTGTGTGTATGTGTGTGTGTGTGCACATGCGGGACTCTGTGTGTGTGTGTGTGTGTGTGTGTGTGTATTCAGAGGGGTGTGCCTTTGTTTGTAGGTGTGTGTGTTTAAGAAAGTGTGTGAAGCTGGGTGTTTGTGCAGCTAGTTGAGTGCTAGTCTGTCTGTTTGTGTGTGCGTGACAGAGAGAGTGCGGCGCCACAGCCTCAGTCCGGCTTTAATCCTCTAAGCTGTGTAGTTCACTCATGCCACATCAGCCCCATTGTGTCTACAGACAAAGAAGCCCAGTTAAAACTAAATGCCAGTTAAAGCAACAAACGACTAATTATAGCATCATACTCTCTGTCCTTTTCTCTCGTTCTTTCTCACTTTTCAACGCACCCTTCTCACTTCCTCGCCCATGAACGCAGGGTGCCTGATTTTTTGCAACACTTTCTGTTCTGGACTCGTTCCAGCTGTGTGTTTGTGTGTGTGTTTCGCACTTGTGTTTCCCCGTATGCGCGCGTATGCATCTGTGTGTATGTGCGTTTGACTATCTGACAGCTTTGCCATGGTTCATGTGTTTGGGTCCTGTCAGAGCTGTCCTGTCACTGTGTGAAAAAAATCATTCATTTCCCAGAGTCGAGGATGAAAGAGTCTTTAGACTTCAAACGCCTGTGGGCCTCTGTGGCTTAGATTGCCTCTCGCTCTTCCTCCACCGCCGTGTCATTTATTCCTTTAAAAAAAAACACAAAAAAAACAGTGCGGCTGTGGCATCGGTTAAGTAGAGATGGCAGAGACATGGTGAGGAGCTGGACAATTAGCCTGATTAAAACACTGTCATTTTGCATAATAGATTTAGCCTGAGCTGCGATGGGCGGATCCTTTCTGAGAGAGCTTGTGTGTGTGTGTGTGTGTGTGTGTGTGGAGGCATGAAACCATATTCTTCTCTGCATAAACATGCAGGGTATTAAAAATGCACAGTTGGGCATAGTTTGATGTCAGTGAAAAGAGATCTATTTAAAAGTCATGGTGCATAGCTGCAGAGGCTTTGGTGTTTGGGCATGACAAATAGTTGTGGTAGAGCTGGTCATCGCTCACAAACACACACAGACAGACACACACACACACACACACATAAACATTTATATCATTGTGTCAGTGCTGCGAATGTACACACGCTTTCTTGACATAAATACAAATGCACGAGTAAACAAAGTCCATTTGAATATGTACACAAACTGCACATACAAGCGCACATGCAAAACACACGGTGTCTGCTGCAGCGCCGTGATGTTGTTTGGTCGCTCTGCATTGCAGTAATCGGCTCCACTCTTCTCCTCTGCTCTCACCCACAGACAATCACTGGCTCTCAATGGACAACATCAGCAAGGGAAATACCTACAAAGAGAGCGAGAGACATAGAGACAGAGTGAGAAAGAGGGAGCCAGAGAGGGGGGGGGTAAGGAGGATGCTGGAAGGAAGAAGATGATGAGAAGGTAGGGAGGGAGTGAGGGACTAAAGAGGACAGAGGGAGATTTGAGGGAGGATGGGAAGAGATGAAAAGAAGGGGAGAAAGATCAGCGAGCGGGTGTTTCCAGGCTTAAGGCTGCTGGAGGACTTGTTAATTTGTGTGCGGAGAGGAGAGTTACAGTAGGTAGTGAGGCACAGAAGAAAAAAGTACTTACAGTATATGTGTGAAACAGACACTTCTGCTTTGTGTCTGCTCTCTGGCACGCGACGCCACCCACATGATCTCTGCAAAGACTTGGAGCTCAATTGCATCTCTGCCAAACAGTTACGGTCAGACGATGAAGATTTCCGTGCCTCCCAGCGTAACATGACAATACTTATTTACAGCGTCATGAAGCAAAATGGTGGATTATTCGGCGCGTTGGCTAGGTGTTATTATAGTAAGCTGATATGTGTCTGTTACTGTGTCATTCTGCTGTTGCAGTAAGCTGGTGTGGAGACACTAAGATGGCAGGGACCGGGCCCGACTGACGTTGAAAACATCACACGGGCTTTACAGGCCTTGTGCTGCAGTTTTCAAAGTGTGTGTGCGTGTGTGTGTTCGTGTGGTTTTGAATCTTTGCGCACATTTATGTGAGTTTTAAGGTTTGTAGATCAGAAAGAGGCAGAATAAGGAGAATATGGATGAGAGGATGGAAGAACCAGGGAGGTTTTTTTTCGTTTTGTTTTTTTTTTTCTCAGAAAAATACTTTTTGAGAGAAGTAGATTGCTTTGAACACGATTTTCACCCGGATTTCAAGTCCCCACACATCCAAAAAGGTGTTGAGTTTCCTGCTGCAAGTAGACACCATTCACCTCAGGTTTCTTGCAGCATTCAGAAGAGGAAAATGGGGGGAATTGTAGATGACCTGCTGATCATGCATCCGTGAAAGTAATAAAACAACAATAAATGATTGAACTACAGATGTTTTTTGCTACAAATGTATTTTCAAAATCTGGTTTTCACTCGGATATTGGTATTATTGATTTTTTTTAATCCAATTTTGCTCTTTTTTAATAGTCACTATATACGGATTAATCGCTGGATTGAGAGATACAACAAAAACCACAAAGCCTCAGGATCAGCATCTCTCTGAAACAACTATAAGATCGCACCATAAATTCTGATTTGCGACCATGTCTCCCTGCTGTTTGGACTTGTTTCCTCCCCTGTCAGGAGCCAGCCAGGAGCAGAGGATTAGAGCCTACCTCAGCACTGGAATGCCTGGTGGCTGCTATTGCACAGCTCCCATCACCTCCTAAATACCCCAGCTGGTGGTTTTAGTATTGAGAGGCAGTGGGCCACACAACTGTCGACTTTGCTCTTCATTTATGATAAACTTAAGTCGGCCTTAATCTCCGCCCGTTGCCGTGTGTTGAACCAGTGTTTGGAACAACATGTTTATCTAGCGGGGAAGGCGAGTGGAGTGGGAGCCAGGGGAAGGCACCCGTTCACAGAGATAACCCAGAATATCTTACCTCCCTCCCAGTGCAGCTCCGAAACTGGGAGCGCGATTGTGTTTATGTGCCTGGTTGCAAGGGCGTAACAGTGATTTATGGATCCTGCACCCAGAGGGGAATTCTGAGGACCTCTCTTTACTTTTTCATCACCAGCGTGATGGCATCAAACATCTAAATCCACCCAGCCACGACGCAGAAGTTCACACATTTTGATTTACTGATCAGTTCCAGAAAGATCTCTTTTGGGTGCCATCCTGATGGCACTAAGCTGTCAAGGGGCTGAAAACAATAACATTAATATCAGTGTGTTATTTAATAACCCTGCAGTGAACAGTAATATAAGCTTAAATAAAGCCCCCAAAAAACATTTCCTGAGCCCAAAGTCATTTTTTTTCAAGATTTCTTAGCATTTTGTCTTTTTTTATAGCAAACAGGAGAGAGGCAGACAGGAAATGTAGGGAGAGAGACAGGGAGAAAACATGCAACAAGGGTCCCAATGCAGTCAAATTCGCACCTAGGAAGCCACAGTTATGTGAGCTAAGTCACTGTGATGCTCCGAAGTCAATATTTTACTCTCTTTCTTATATACACAGACACACAAACGCTGGATAGACTGGTGGCAGATTTAAAATGCATTCAGTACAACAACGCAATAACAACATTGTCTCATCTGCTGCTGTTTTATCAACCTATCCATCATAATGAAGTAACAAGTGAATCGACTGAAAATATTGACATCAACTGGAGTTATGTAGCTCTCACCAAACATTAGTTAGCAAACCATCACACACACAAACAAAAATCTTTAAAGCTGCAGCAATCAATATTTTTATATTAACAACAGGTCAAATGACTGCGTAATGTGAAGGGAGTTAGTGGTAGTGTTGAACCCACAGATTTATCACCCGACTCAGCAGTTCTCCTCAGCTCTACGAAGCTCCTTAATGTCTTTCAGCTCATTGTTTTGGTTTTATGACCTGCTACTTTACTGTTTTGATTCACTCTCACCACTGTCATTAGTTTGCAGTAACATCAGGCAGCTTTTTACTGGTGAAAAAGCTGTGATAAACCAACAGTATGCTACCTGCTCACCACCAAACTGCAGACAGACACAGTTAGCGACTAGCTGGTGAACATAATGGAGCATTTAGCAGCTAAAGAGCCAGATATTTCCCTCAGGAGTTTATAGAGACTAGAGCTAAAAGTGGACAGAATATTGGACTTACATTCATCAGATGGCCAGAAACACGAAGTAAATAAGTGACTGTTTGCTGACAAGT
>NTHP01000492.1:265630-340334 GCA_003416845.1 Oplegnathus fasciatus | reverse complement strand
AACTGATAAACCCGTCCTTAAAACAATCAGAACGACAGGCTGGCAAACATTTTTTTAATAAATCAAAACCAACTCATGAGTTACCCTTGACTTGAGAAGAATGCGATGAAAAAATGCAAGGTTACAGGCATTATCCGAGTCTTCATTAAACGGATACATTCAGAAAGAACAGAAAATCCAGAGCAAATTCTTCCTTATCCATTTTACACTACAGTGTGTGTGTGTGTGTGTGTGTGTGTGTGTGTGTGTGTGTGTGTGTGCGCGTGAGATGAAGCAAGATGGGAACAAAAACTATATATTGTAGACACTGTATCATTGCAATTTTAATACAATTTAAAGTAATAATTAAAAGAAACGTTTAATGTTTAATAGCTATATTTATCCGTACTTGACCTGAACCTGCAATATGCAGTTAATTCATTTCTATGTTCATTTTTGAAGGCTTGGATCGTGATGTTGTTGCGCTGGATAGCATGAAATTTTACAGATATTTATATTATTGTGTCCACCTCTTGTATTTTTAACAGTAAGGCTTAAAAAATCTGTCTTGGGGAGACAGTTTAAAGGCTGTTTACAAAAAAGATTCCTGTTGAATTAGATTGTAACGTGAATGGCATATTTCTACTGTCTGTGAGTATTACAAGCCGTTGTGCAGTGTTTGGCATACTGTGCGTTTTATTTGTTTGTGGTTTTGATGATTTCCACCAATTCATGTTTCAAGAACCAGAGCAGTGTGAAATAGAAGTGTAAAATCTTCATAAATATACACTTGGGGATGACAAAAGACATTTTAGTTCAGACAGTTTAGGAGCCATGGCTCATCCCGGGGAGCTGCTGTTTATACGGATGCGGGCATAAGAAAAGGCGTGCATGTGCGTGTGTGTCTGCATGTGTGTTTTCACTGAATGAGAGCTGGTTGGTACGTGCACGAGCCAGTTCTCCAGCCGTGGAATGAATCAGATCTGCTCTCAAGACTGCGTACCTCTCTCCAACGGGGGACTCGTAAAAGAAAGCCCTACATGAAATCCATTATGCTTAATTCCCCAAATCCATAATACCCTCAGAGGTCTTAATCTCCATCCCATTCTTATATAAATTAGCTTCCTCGTCTCTGGCAGACAGAGCTTTCTGAGTCGACACCAAATGCCCAGACCTCTCTGCTCTTAGTTGGGTGGAATCACTGCGACTACAAGGAACAGCCATGATCGTTTCTACAGCACTTTAAAGGAATAGTTCGACATTCTGGGAAAAAGGCTTTAATGCTTTCTGGCGGACAGTTAGATGAGAAGATTGATACCACTCTCTTCACTGAATACAAGGTTAGCTTAGCTTAGCACAAAGACTGTAAACAGGGGGAAACAGCCATCTCTAAATCTCACTTATCAACACTTTATATATCTTTTGTTTCATTCGTACAAAAAACACTGTGTAAAAAAGGCAATTCACTATTTTACGGGGGGTTATGTACCAGACTATTTATTGGCCAGGCACAGTAACTTCTTGAAGTTTAGCTGGTTGCCTAGCAACTGCTCAGAGCCAAGAACGGCATATAACCTGCGTAAAACAGGAAATTGTTGTTTTACACAGATTTTGTATGGATTAGACCAGGGGTTTCCAAAGTCTGACACCGTGGACCCCCCCCGACAAGATCGATGCAACTGTGGCCCCCCACGGATGTAAACATGAAGTATAATGTTGCCATGGATTCACAAGTTACGCTAAGCGCCACAACATGAGCCCCATCTTTTTTAGCCTATATTTGTTTGCATTTTGGCAAATTGGCACCCTTAAAAGTGTGCCGAATTAGCTGTTGGCAGTTCTTGTTTACGATGTACCACTGAATGTACAGACAACTATCGCTGGATTACTTTGATACGGAAGAAAACTTAAGAACGTGATGATTCTCAGGAAAGTTCTGGAGTTATAAGGAGCATCTGTTTTCTATTATTTTTAAGCTGATTTATGGACGTTTATTCGGACATCAGAGATAATGATATCTTGCAGAAGTGTATCTAAACGTATGTGTGTTTCATGTCATGACTGATATCATGTCCCAGACTGGTCTGACTTATAACTGAGTGCTATTTGTGACGCAAAATGTGGCAATCAGGTGGTAAGGGAGGGAGTACCTTAATTGCCTCCATGAGTTATTTATCACAACCACTGCTGCAACTCCAACCTGTTGACCGTGTTGATAAGTGGGCCAAATCAACTTCCCGTTGTTTTTAGAATACCGGCATGCACCTGCCCCTTTCACCTTGCACAGTAGTAGATGTTCAGCACATGTACGAACAAATCTTTATCAACAAATTTTGAAATGACTGTACTGAAGCACCATAGTCACTGACAGAATCAGTAGCTTTTAGCAGCGGAGATCCCCTCACTGGTGACTCAGCTCAACCGTGATTCACAGTGCATTACTTTCTTGTTAAAAGCATATTAAAAGACAGCGAAAGTCACAGAAACAATCATAATCTGATAACTCAGTCGTAAATAATAAGATGCTGAGCTATAAACCTCATGTGCAGTGCTTATATAGGCTACTTTTGCACTGAACTGAATGTGACAGCCTGAACACACCACTGAACTGAAGACAGTCAGAACCAGAGCTGAACTTCAGGTTGTATGAACGGTGATGCATTCACTTACTGTTGTACGTGCTAAAGTGCTTAGCTTGGGGGGAAAACGTCAGTACAGTCAGTTACTACGAATCTTTGAACTGAGCTGAACAAAGCTATTCGAATCAGCAAAGTGATTCATGATTTCCACCACATCTCCCTCCGCGCCCCTCCTCCAACTCTCCCACTCCCCCCTGGGGAGGCATTCCTCACAGTTTGAAAAACCTTTGGATTAGACAAACAATTAAACAAACAAAATATTACCAGTTAATTATTGAGCTTTAGAGGTTGCTGGTAGGCGGATTTTGTTACTGTGTGCTAGGTGTTTCCCCCTGTTTCTGGTCTTTGTGCTAAGCTAAGCTAACTGTCTGCTGGCTGTAGCTTCATAATTACTGTACAGACATGAGAGTGATATCAATCTTTTCGTCTAACTCTGAAGTGAACCAGCGTATTTCCCAAAATGTCTAACTTTTGCTTTAGCAGCAGAGGGACGTCGACATCTCACGGGGGCCACTATCCATCAGGAGACAGGATGAACTTGTTATTTTGAGGGCACGCGCAGAGAGGGAGAGAGAGCAACGCTTTTTGTCAGGCTCAGATGTTTTTTTGGCCTCCAGTTTCCTTTTTGTTTGGGGCATCTGTCAGAGGCTGTTTTCTCGAAAGTGGTTCTGGGACGAGGATGAGTGAAGCGTTCCAGTGCTTGGGTGTGTGTGTGTGTGTGATGCTGGATAACCGGGGGCGATGCACCACAGTTTCGAACCAGGAAATAAAAACAACATTCCAAAGAGAATAATGCAGCAGGAGGAGGAACCTAGTTCTACCGAGGTCCCCTGGCATTGCTCGCTCGCTGGTGTGTGTTTGTGTGTGTGTCTATGTGACTCTACCAGATTTTGTGCATCTCTGTGTGTGCTGGTTATGTACACATGCTTGTCCTCCAGCACAAGAATGAATCACACACACACACACACACACAGATAATTAGCGCTGGGTCCCCATAGCGGCATATTCCAAAGATTCTTCTCCACATTTCCAAAGAACACAATGTTTTGCTTCTCTCTCGTGCGACATTAATCAGGGGGAAAGACTTTTACTGTTTTTCAGCACATTTTTTTACCCCCCTTTCTCCCTCTTTACTTATTCTCCCTCACTCTATTACCCCTCTCTCTCCTCTTAATCGCTCCTACTTTCAAACACCTCCCTCTGTAATTATTTCCTTCCCCTCTCTCCCCCATCTCCCTCCCCCTCTTTTTATTATTTCTGCCTCCCTCGCTGTCCTTCCCCCTTCGCTACTTCTTATTTAATCTCACTTCGTTTTTACTATGCCCCCCCTCCTCCTCACTCTGTCCCTTCCCCTTTTTCTTTCTCTCTCCTCTGCCTGTCTCTGTTAAATGGGAGCAGTGACCCCATTACGGAGCGTTGGTGCCGCGGAGCGGCGGAGGAAGAGGAGGAGAGGGAAGGAGGAGCAGGAGGAGGAGAGGGTGGGAGGATGGATTGCGTTCTATGCGTTTGAATGGGATGATTAATGAGCATCGCCTCCAGAGGGTGTTATCCCTGCTCCGGACCAGCAGGGACACCACTGGGTCACCTCTGGTCACACACACACACACACACACACACACACACACACACACTGCTCTCATACACGCTGCTCTGATACACACCGACACAGTGCACACAAAAGGCTTGCATGCTCTGCAGACACACTGTAAAGCACACATACACACACCTCACACACCCGTCACCACTGACATTATCATTAACAATGGTGGGACAATGGGACCGGGGGCCACAATAGCAAACACAACCCAGAGGCTGGGAGTGTTCACAGTTCATGAGCTGGATGTTACGCGACCCACTGCCGCCGCTGCTGCTGCTTGTGCAGATTTACTCCTCAGGCTGCTCTTTCCTGCTCATTCATTGGCAAATATGTGATTGATTAGTTTGATGACTTGATTAAATCCCGAATCTGAATATTGAAATCTTGATATTGAATGTCCTCTTTGTCAGTTTGTTAATGATCAAGTGTATTGCTGCAACAAACTATTATTTTCAGTAATGATTCATTTGTTAATTATTCTTCGATTAATAGAGTCATTGTTTAGTCTAGTGGTTGCCATGCCCCCCATCAACCAATCATACTGTGGAACCTTTTTTAAAAGTTAAACATGATTTTATTTAAATAGCATTATCATTATATTTTTACAAAGCTGCTCACGGTATTTTCTCTGCAAAAACTCCAGTGGCTTATTGGCATACTTGGGGTGTAATGTCTCTAGAGCTGAAATGATTACTTGACTTATCGATCAGTCGTTCAACAGAAAATTTATCTGCAATGATTTTGATAATTGATTAATCGTATGTCATTCTTTTTAAGCAAAATGCCTAAACTTTTCTGGTTCCACCTTCTCATTTTTAAATATTTGCCTGTTTTCTTAGTCTCTGTTGGTCGGGCAAAACAAACAATTTTAATATTGCATCATAGGCTTTGGGAAACTGTGATGGACATTTTTCACGATTTCGTACCAAACAATTTATCGTTGAATCATGGAAATAACTGACAGATTAATCAACAATTCAAATAGTTGTTCATTGCAACCCCAAGCAGGGATACAGGCTGAAAACAGCACTGCGTCAAAACAACACAGGGGGCTGGTCATTTAAGGAATTGGTGAAAAACGATCCAGGAAATCCAATTGGAGTAAAAGATTTATGCATCTCAGATTAGTGCCGAAACACTGCACAATGGTTTGTAGACAGGATTTCACAACTCTGGAAAGTCATCATGGTGGCAAAGAACGTGGGCTTGCATGCGTTTCATTGGCCAACGCAGCGATTTTCCAGATGGCGCAGCATTTCGTTGTGTTGCAGCTAAAGTTGAGCCAGGTTCAACTTTTTTGCCAGACAACCCTGCTTTTTTTCCGTTGGATCCCTCTGTGTTACCCCCCCCCCCCNCACACACACACACACACACACACACTCACACACACACCAACAAACAAACTGGATCCATTCAAATTAATGAGAGGGCTGCGTTTTTTTCAGGCAGGGCTCAAGTGGGTCTGAACTTTATGGGTTGTCCTCTCAGTCCAGTTTATTTGGTCTCACACTGTGTGCTGCCTCAAAGGTCTCTCCTCCCCTGTGAGCAAGAGAGCCTTCTTCAGGCTGTTTTCTTGGCTTCGGTTTTGACTGATTACCATCGTCCGACATCTCCGCTCGATGAGCGTCGCCTGTTTTTCTTTTCTTCCCGGTTAAAAATCTGTCCATCTTGTACTTTACATGTTGCTGTGAAGTCTGAATGACACTTGCTAACCTGAATACTGATTGCTTTGCTGGCTTGGAAGCACTCTGTTTGTTTATTGACGTGACAGAACAGATTCATCCAACTTTAGTTCCACTTTAGGTCCGTCCAGGCGTCCCGCCCCACAGTTAGACTAAACCACTGGTTTAGTCTATAAAATCTCAGAAAATAGTGTCAATTTTCCAGAGCCCATAGTGACATCCTCAAATTGCTTGTTTTGTCCAAACAACAGTCCGAAAACCCGGCTAACATTTGACATTTTTGCAGAATGACTTAAACGATAAATTGATCATCAAAATTGTTAGCAATTACTGTTCTTTAGACTAATTATTTAATCAACTTCTTGTTTCAGCGCTACCAAGCCCTTAAAATGTAATTATATAATTAATAAGATGATATAAGTCTTGATTACAGTGTTGTTTTGATGAGAAAAGAGGAATTAGAGTGTCGCTGCAGGTGTCTTTGGAAGGTGTAAAACCTCTGTTTGAAAATGCTTTTTGGAGTCTGCTGTGTTTGCCCTCATTTTTATTTTCCTCTTTCATTCCGTCACTCCACAGGACATTCTTCTTCTGCCTCTCCCCCACTGTTTCTGCCTCTATAGAAACAGCTCTCGTATACTTCAGCCACATGTGGACAGTTGATGGCAAAATGAATTTCACTCATTCCCACGATGATGAGAGACGATGGGAGACCGGGGCACTGCTGATGTTGACTGCAGCAGTTGAAGATGCTGCGGTAAATCATTTCAAAATATATTAAGCCGTCCAGATCTGAACCAAATGCTGCGCCGATCTCTATTCTGCATTTTTCAAGCTCGACAAAACTTCTCATGACAGTGAATTTGCAATTATAAGTAAGATTACCCTGCGACTTCGCAAGAGGTTAGAAGGCTGCAGATACCCAATTGTTGAATCGAATAAACATGCAGCAAACTACCCGAAAACTGCACAGCTGAGCAGACTCAGCAGAGCAGAATGTGCTGTCCTGTTCAACTCGTTCCAACCCAGAAGGGCTTTTTAAATGTTGCAATGTAAATGCAGCATTAGCACGTCCACAGCTCTCTCTGCATGTAGCCGGAGTCCATGCCTTCTGTTATTCAAATAATGGGCTTCTTATAAAACAACACACACGTACACACACGCACGACATTCAGTTTTACCAGTTGTCATGTGAGAGATGGTCATTTCAGAAGCTTTCTTTGGCTCCAACATCTCCCAGTTTTACCTGCTCAACCTGTATTTCTCTTCACTCTTATTATTGCTGCATTACACCTGACTGCCTTCGAGCTCTCTTTCCCCTCCTCTCATTTCAGCCTCACAGGAACACTGAACCGTACACTCTCTTTCCATCTGCCTCACTCTATTTACCTCACTCTCTTTTAAGGCGTACGCTTGAAGTCGTTCTCTTTCGCTCAAGATCAAACAGTGTATAAAAAAAAAAAAGGCGAAGTGGACGTTGAGCGCGTGTTTACACTTGATCTTGGGGGTGAGCTCGGTCCATTCGCACCGGACTGGACTTTCATTTACTTTAACTGACCGCGATAATCCACTTAGCACACAACTTCTGGTTTCCTTCAGAGTCCTTGGCTCAGTTTTCAGCTTTGAATATCATCTCTCGCTCCACTGTCTGTACGCTTTTACGCACAGAAGTGACGCTCATGCCAATATGCTTTTTGGAAGCTCTGAATGAGGAGTAGAAATTATGTGACATTTCACTTTGAGCAACAGTTTAATTTTACAGTCTACTCTTTTGGCAAGACTCCATCATTTCTTTAACCTGTGACACCTGCTGCCGCTGGAATGTGTTTATGTCCTTGTAGGTATTCACTGTGCTTTTTTCTGTCGCTCAACTGGCAGGTACCTCTTCTGGAGGATCACATAGTGAGCTGTTAACAGTGTATAACCGTTGTCCTCGATTGGTTCATGTAAAAAATGTCTACGAAGCAAAGATCCAAGTTAAGTCCTGATTTTTATAATGGTTAATCACAGTATGACTATTAATCAAAAATTCCCTGCTGAAGAATATATCTTACTAATAATTAATGAGGGTATATATATAATTATAACAACTTTTAAACACAATTTAGTTTTGAAATGAAGCAAAAACACAATAAACAATTTTAATATTTTAAAACTGTGGGAAAATCAGAAGTCTATTGCACAGTAGTGTTATTAAGCCATGTGCTGGTAAAGTGCATGCAGTGGAGAAGAATCAGAAATACAGTAAAGACCTGTGATTTGCTCTCCTATACTAGCGAGCCTGGTGAAGCAGAAGCACAACGTGTTGCTCACTCTTCTACGTGCTTAATGTTTAAATGTTTAAACTTGCAGCAACAGATTTTTTGGCAGTTGTCTGCCACATCTGTTTACACATCCACCAGATAGAGAGTGGTGTTGCGTGTCAAACCAAAACAATGAGCTGAAAGACACAAAAATGCTCCGGATAGCTGAAAGTAGCTGCAGAGTTGGCTGATAATTCTCTGTGGGTATATTGGTCCAGAGTTGAGGGGTTTTTTTGGCGTGGGGCAAGCCTTTTTTTTTCATTTTAAAACTGTATTTAATTCTATTTGTCTGCAAACAAACATGGAAACTTTATAAAGAAGATATTGAATATATTCAGGGCCAACAAAGAAGGCAAAAATTGATGCCCTTTCCAATAAGACACCCTTTATAAAGGGTTTATAAGGTTCAGCTAATGACTTTATACATGCTTAATACTTTGTAGATTCATTGTAAGCCATTGTAAGGTGTATATCCTCCTCAGATTGTCTTTTTAGCTCCTTTTTCCTTTAACTGCAGACTTGATGTCTGAAGCCCGTCAACATTTTACCCACATTTATAACAAAATTATTATTAGACAGTATTAGTAAATGATTTATTAACCATAAATAAAATCATTAGTTACTACCTATAAACCGTTCATACAGGGTGACTTATTAGAAAGTGGTACCAAAATTTGTAAATATTCTCTTGGTAATTATTAGCAGCAGCTGTTGCATGTGTCAGTTCCTGTGTAGCTTCTTACATCTTGGTAATGTTAAACACTAAACACTAAAATCCCAATCATCAGTTTCAGTGTGTCTTCAGCAGACAACAGATCCATTGAACAGCAGCCACATTGCATCATTTGAGTAATAATGCGACTGTTTTGGCAACTTAACAAATCACTACTGTAGCTTTCAGAGGTACAACATTTGAACAAAGTTAACAAGCAGCTAACACGTCTGACATTACAGGAAGAACCGCGGTGGCATTAGCTCAAGGCTAAGTTAGCGCTAACAGCTGAAAGCACCGACCTGTCTGACTGTGTTTTTTTCAGAAGCCTTTTAAAGTTAAAAGTAGTCTGAGTCTTTCCACATTCTCTACATTACACATTTTTTCCCCGTGCCTTAGGTCTTTGAAGTCCCTGAATGCAAAGGTTATAACTTATACGAATCCAGTGGACGCCGCTCTGGCCGACAGAGCTTGTTGGGTTTTGATTCAAACACCTGTGCCTGGCACCAGTACACAGTGATGCCTTACAGGGTTGGGGAAGGTTGTAAAAAAAAAAAACCTTTCTCTGGTGGAAGCCAAACCAATCTTTCAAGGGCTCTCTTTATTTAATAAATAAAATTTGCAGTAAATGTATTTGCTACTTGAATAGTGAGTGCAGTCCAAGTGTCCGTGTCTTGTTCAACATATATCAACACTGAGAGATCCACCTATGAAAAAATGTGCTCTCACACACTACACACTAAATTATCATTTTTTATAGAGTCATCTTTTTCATCCACCAAGGACGCACATGTTTAAAAAATTATTAAACTATTTTCAGTAAGTTTGGAGGACAGCCTTGGGTAAAGAAACAACCAATTGGACTTTGATGGTAATCCAAATCTAGTATTTCCACAATAAAGCGATTATCTTTTTCTAAAATTGAAAAACCATTGGAGGTGAGACTTGAATGAGACTTGAACAGCTATTGGTTGGATTGCCATAAACTTTTATAAAGATATTCATGGTCCCCAGAGGATGAAGCCTACTGACCTATGACACACTAAACTAATGCTAGCATTTAGCGCAAAGCAGTGCTGTGCCCAAGTACAGCCTAACAGCATCTCTAGAGTGGCTGTGATCCTTGATAAGATTGTAACCTAAAAGCAAATAATATTCATAAATGCATCTGGTGAAGAGATCCATGTCATGCCAGACCGGACTGCACTGAACTAAGTTTGACTGCAAGGAGTGATGTGGTGAACAAAAACATGGCCAAAGGCGAAAAGCAGTAATAGTGAACTTTAGAGGCCACATGGCATGCCTTTAAACGCTAACCCCTTCTGTGGCAGTGATACTTTTGTTTGAGGCAGGAGATTAATATTGAAGCCTGTTTTTCTTTTAGTTTTGCTTCACAACCTCCCTGCTCTCTGGTGTTGCAGGGCAGTTTGAATTCCACTTGGCGTTGAGATGGATGCAGCAGGCGGGGGTGGGCTGGAGCCATGGCTGGGAGGTGGAAAGAGATGAGGAGCGGCACCTGAACCTCATTAACCCTCTGTTTTTTTTTATATTCCCTCGGTCAGTGTCAGCAGTTAGAGGAGTCTGGTAAGAGCGAACACTCTGAGCTGTGGGAACAACACCGACTGAAAAAAAAAAGTGTCTGTTTATATTACAGCCAAAGTGTCTGTTTGTATTATATCTTACAAGTCGGCGTGGCTCCCAAAAGGCAAAGAGAAGTCTGTCCCTCGACTGCACTCTGCATTGCTAAAGAGAACAAGCACCATTGTAATAACTGTAAATATTATATTATCATACCTTTCAGAATACTATGAGTTCATGTTTTATTGAAGGTGTGAGTTGCTTGCAGCTTACGTTAGGCTGATCCTCATTACAGTGTGTAGTAAAAATTCATAAATATCATAAATACTTGGAATGGAATAAATGAAATAGAATATAACCTTGTTTTTATGTAACTTACCTCATTATAAAACTTTTTACAACAGCGCAGCATGAATTCATACCATAAAAATCTACTTTAAAAGGCTGGAATGCTTCTTCCTTACAAAGAAGATGTTTTTAACCTCTTAACATCCTCTTTTGTTTGCCCTTCTGTAGCTTCAAAGTTGTTAACATCATATCATTGGCTTATTATTATTGACACGCTTTGGGAACAAAAAATGAGCGCCACGCATGACATTTTCTTATTTTATCTCATATAGTGTGTCACAGTGAAAGACAACTGACACGGCACCTGGGACACCTCACACCGCACAAGCTAAAAGTAGTAGCAGTAGCTAGCAAGTCCTCCCTAGCAAAAACGTGATTTAAAAATGAACGACACCTGTCCTTGGCATTGCTTCCCCCGATCTGGGGCGCACCATGTTTGTTAACAAGTCCGCCACGCCCGCCCAACTAATTTCACAACGCGGGCAAGAATTGAGATAACCTGAATGCTTATTAATACCAGGTGTTCACGCAAAGGCCCGTGGAGCAGATGTCATTAGCCAGATAATGTGTGCAGATACAGATCACCAGGTGTAAACGGGGCCAATGATCGCCAAATCTGACAGTGGCAGTCTCAAAAGACAAAAATATGGCATAGTTTTATCCCCACAAGGGGTTAAATATGTAATAATTTCGTGTCCTCATGCCTTTATGGTTTTAAGTGCCATCTAAATAAAATTTATTGCTATTATTACTATTGCAAACTCAGTTTAATTGCATCACTGACTGGTTGAGGATGA
This sequence comes from Oplegnathus fasciatus, assembly GCA_003416845.1. Classification (NCBI taxonomy): domain Eukaryota; kingdom Metazoa; phylum Chordata; class Actinopteri; order Centrarchiformes; family Oplegnathidae; genus Oplegnathus; species Oplegnathus fasciatus. The sequence continues at coordinate 328,702 of NTHP01000492.1, read as the reverse complement.
GCTCGTCCATAACTCACAGGAGTTCCCATCCCTGCATTACCAGCTCTAAATTTAATAACACTATGATCTCCTCCATCCAGCTCCTTCATAAAATATTGGCTATTTTAATGACGGTCAGACACATGAACGTATGCACATGTACACACGCACACACACACACACACAACTGTACGTACACTTTTAATGACAGCCAAGCACTAGCATTCCTTTTAATATTCATGCCTTTTACGTAACCTTTACGTAACTATGGGACATGTGTACACGTTTCTGCGTGCGTGTGCGTGCTCCATGCACGTGTGTGTGCATGCATGGGCGTATGTCTGTGTGTAGTTTAGGTCTTTTCTCTGTAGTTTCCCTCATTATGAGAAAGCGCTTTAATGTTTGTCTCCCAGTGGAGAGGGGAAGGGAGTGTGAAACTGTTATTGCAGAGAGAGAGTGAGAGAAAAATCTAAGGGAGGGAGCCAGACAGACACTCCTGCTCATGCGGTATGATCTCTCAGATGATGACACCCATATTTGCCGTGCGGGCACCTACTCTCATCCATGCGCTCATGGGGCTAGTCTGTCTGTCTGTGTGACCTCAGCAATATAGTTGCCGATGACGGGGGAAGAATGATTGGGGTGTTTTACTTAAGAGGATAATATGGATCAGGGGGGAAGGAGAGGTAGAGGAGGCAGGGGGGTTGGAGGAGGTGAAGGGGGGGAGCTGTGAGATAAGAGGTAGATGTGTGGATGAGGGGAGAAAGGAGGGGGCAAAGAGGTACAAGACGGTGAATAAAAGAGGCTGAGGAGGGATGATGGCAGGCAAGGAAAAGGCAAAGTCTGTTCCCATCAGACTCTGACTGTACATAACAGTGACTGGAGAGCCCTCAGGATTGTGTGTGTGTATAGGGGGTTGTATATGTGTGTTTGTGTATGTGTGTGTCTGGGCATGCTCTGTTGGCCACTGATAACCCCACAGCAGAACTGTCACAGTCACGCTTTCACTCACAGTCGCAGGAGTGCGGGCACAGTCTGTGTGTGTCTGCATCTATGTGAGTATCTGAGTGTGTTTGTGTGTGTGTCCATCTGCCTCTCCCTGTCGCTGTCTGCCTGCCTCAGCGTCAGTCTGTTTCTATATTCCCTGATACCTCTCCAGTATCAGAGGCCATGATTTAAAACGGCTGGGTGGCTGCACAGGGAGTCCACAGATCGGAAAGAAACCCGGAGTATATTGCGCAGCTAACAGGAGCCTCGTGGCCATTACTCCCGCACAATAGCTGAGCAGCCAGCTGGAGTGCCAGGAGGCGTCTTGGTGGGCTGTCGCTGGACCAAAACAGAAAACAAGAAAGAGAAGTTGGTAGTTGCTTTACTACTCACTCAGGGCTGCTAAAAGTGGGGCCCAAAAAGCTGGGCTGTGATTTCACCTGCTAGACGATAACAAGGAATAGATAACAGAGACATATCTCCACTTATGCTCTTTAAATGTTCATATTTTTAGACAGGAAGAATTCTCTGTGTGTCCGATGAGTTTGATAACTCAAGGCAAATGAAAACTGCGTAAATGACATCATTTAAAAAAAGGGAAAAAAAACTCTACCAGCTGCCAGAGGTCCTAGTTAAAAATCATTTTTCTCCTTCGAGCCTGAGGGCAGATTTGACACAGTTTGCAATTTTTATATTCACAAATATTAAAAGCAATAAATATTAACAGTTAGTTTTGACAGATCTTCAGTTTTTCATGATTTGCATTCTGCAAATTCAGCTGATGTTTAATAATTACTGTATTGTGATGATATATTATCATTCTACAAATGAATAATTCTGAGCAAAATGTAATTAAAAACAAAATTAGTTATTGAAGTTTGATCTATTTAATGCATAATAGTGGAACAGAGGTTTTCAGTTAATGGTATAACGAGTAGGATTTGTCGGTTGCTGTTTGAAAACACAACATTCAAAGTTGGCCCCTCCTCCCTGGCTCAAAGCTCACATGCTTCTGGTGGTCTGACATGCTTACGATCTCGCAACTGGTCGCTATAAAGTCCTGCACCTCACACCCTGCGCACTGTTATTGGCTGGGGGCTACACACCACTGCCCAAGGGCTGATGCCCAGAAACATCCCAAACACAGCAAAATAACAAAATACAGGCAGGGTCTCCACAGATACACTTATTTCCATTGTGGACTTATTTTTATCTATTTATTTTCTATTTAGCCGTCACTTATCCAGGAAGTCTCTTATGCACGTAATACACGATCAATTTTTCAAGACAGACCCGGGACAAATAGCTTGTAGAATAATTAACACAGTCACATATGATTGAGAGTCTACAGCCATGCTCGCGTCTCTATGTGGCTTTACTTAGGCACAGTGGTACTTTGAGCATGCTAACATGCTCATAAAGTAATATGCTGGTGTTTAGCAGGTATAATGTTTACCATTTTAGTTTAGTGTGTTAGCATGCTAATTAGCACTTAACACGTACAGTTCAGGCTGATGGGAATGTTGTTAGTTTTGCAGGTATATTTGGTGATTAAGGGACAAGTTCATTCTGTGGGGAGCATGAATGGCTGTACCCACTTTCATGTCAATCCATCCAATAGATCTTTCACTTTCAAGACATTTCACTCAAAATCACAAATGTCAGCTACATGGTGGCGCTAGAGGGAAAGTTACAGAGTCACCAAAGTCAGTAAGATTCATCCTCTGAGGATCATGAATGTCTGTACAAAATGTCATGGTGTTCCATCCAATAGTTGTTGAGATATTTCAGTCTGGATCAAAGTGGTCAAAGAGTCACACTGCTAACGTGGCTAAAAATGAATTTACAACATTCATATGAGGCATATACTGTACATGGCACGATAACATAGGAACTGAGAGTCAATATGGGAGAGAGCTTGACTATTGAAAACATCCTCTTTAATTGTGGTCCTCGATGTTGTAATGGGTGTGAGGTTGGACCCAAGAACAGCACAGACTGAGACCAGCGTTGGAACAGTTCAACAGTTTATTCGACAAAGCAGGGTCGCAAAAATCCACAGTAGGTACACTGGAAATAGTCCACACCAGAGCCAGCCAAAACAGTCCACTCTCCAGCAGAAACCTCCGGGGAGGGAATCCCAGAAAGCAGGAGACAGACAAGGGGCGAGCAGGCAGAGGAGTCAGAGACAGAAGGCTGATCTGGTTACCTGGGCAGGGACGACGAGGAAGGGTCAGGGACAGGCAGGGTCGAAACCGGGGAAGCAATCCGAAGATAAATGCGCGAGAGCTTAGCATGCTGCTGAAGACAATCTGGCAGAGACTGAGTGGAATGAGTGGGTATAAATTAGGTGAGGGAACACAGGTGAAGGTGGTTGCACTGATGAGGTGGGAGTGGCAGGCAGGTGATCAGGTGAGGGAACACAGGTGAAGGTGGTTGCACTGATCAGGTGGGAGTGGCCGGCAGGTGAGTGGAAAAGTACTGACAGAACTGGCAGAAGGGATGGAAGGCCAGGAGCGGATCATGACAGATGTAAGGAAAGGTAATTACTTTGAACATCAGCTTGATATGTTATTTGAGATTCTGAATACATTCACCATATTGTGATGTATATTGCAAATCAGATATCTTAATTAAGGTCCTGATAATGACGGCAACCATTTCATCCACTCCCACTTAATAGCATTTCAGAAGTGATTCACTCTTTAGGCCTTTAAATGATTTAGATCAATTAAAGCAAACAGAGAGGCCTACCCATGCTGATAATTCAGTTGACAAACACTGAGATTTCATGTGGCGTGAACGACAATAAATGTTGCAAAACCCTCGCAGTATCAGCAGCCACTTTCCTCTGCTGAGCTGAGTAAACCAACTGTGTGACTTTCAGTCATTTCTGGATGTATTGTATCAGCTTGTTCTATCGATCCTCTTCATTTAGGCGACGTATTGATTAGCTGTGTTAGCTGCACTCATTTTTCATTTTGTAAAACCGGTGTTACATGTAATGGGGGCACTTTCCACAATAGGAACATGCAGAGTAAATTTTAAGCTATGCTAGTGGCATGACTCTAGGGATGCCACTGTTGCTATGTCAGCCACCACTTTGGAATGAAATATCTCAACAACTATTGGATGGATTGCCATGGAAATTTTGTACCGACATTCATGTTCCCCAGAGGATGAATCCTACTAAGTTTGGTGATCCCCTGACTTTTCCTCTAGTGCCATGATGAGGTTGCCATTTTTGTTTTTTTTGGTGAAATGTATCAACAACTATTGGATGGATTGCAATGGAATTTGATGCAGTTATTCATGTTCACCTCATGAATGAATTGTAATAACTTTGGTGATCATCGGACTTTTCATTGAGCGCCATCACCAGTCACATTTTTAATTTGCCCAATACTCTGATTTATGACCAAAAACATGATGATGATGACATTCCCATCAGCCTCAGCTGTAAAGTTGTGTTTAGTGCTACTAAGCAAATGTTAGAATGCTAACACGCTAAACTAAGACTGTGAAAATGGTAAATATTACACCTGCTAAATATCGGCATGTTACCATTGTCGTTGTGAGCATGTTAGCATGCTGATCTTAGCATTTATCTCAAACCATCGCTGTGCCGAAGTACAGCCTCACAGAGCCGGTAGCATGGCTGTAGACTCTTGTCTTTATTTTGCTATATACTGTAGGAGCTGTAACCATAGATAGTATCATACTGCATTTTAGTATAATGTAGTGGGTTTGCCATTGGTCTGTGCCCCCCCCCATCACATTAAATTATCTAATTTCTTCTGCACTGTAGCAAAACATGTCTGTCCTCCAGTGTTTCTGTCTGTGTGTATCTCTTTCTGTATAATGCGTAAATGTCATGTCATGTCGCTGGATGTATATCTGAAGATGCCTCCTGCCGTGCCTGTTTAAAATTCATGGTTTTCTTTCTATCGAAATAACGTGGACATGATTAGAAATCATGTGGATTTAAGTTGACTTTAAGCAGTTTTGCTTTCTCTGCAAACAGTTAATAGAGGAAGGAGATGCGGCCCCTGAAACTAATGATGGGGATCATTTTAAATAACCTAAAGTAACAAAACATGTGGTAGCCTGAAGATATCACATTTTAGTACAGTTGCAGACTAGAATTTCTGGTTAATATCCTCTCTTCCAGACATAATGCGCCTGTCTAGAGGAAAAACAAGGTCTTCAGTTCACGCATGACAAACACAGATTGAGCTTGATGTTTTCAGAGCTACCTATGAATGTCATCTGTGAGTAATACTTTAAATGGCAGACAAAGGCTGGTAGAGAATGCGTCATTCAGCAGCACAAAGTCGAACTTCAGTTTCCGTACTACAGAAGTAATTGGTTTTTTTGTATCGAGAAATACTCTTTTCTTATTTTAAGAACTCGCTCATCAACCAAATTTGTCAATATAAAGACAACATAATGAAGCATTTTGTCAGCTTGAAAATATTGAATTTTAATGTGCTGTCAGGTTTACAATAAAAATGTAATTACAGTTTTGACAACACACAAAAGGAATGAGGGCTGGAGAATCAGACTGCTTGGTAAGATTCACACTTTGTTTCAAGTCTCTGTTTTCTATTACCTTTCTGATTAGTCTGTGATTAATTGGTTTTTATTTCACTCTTGCACGTTTAAATTAATTCCAGGATGCTGCAGAAATACAGGTCCAGAACAGTCCAGAACTACAGGTACTTAGACTTGATTTGAGACATGTTCACGAAAGCTACTTAAATGTTCAAGTTTATTTTCCAGCAGTAAAAAGAGCTTCTAATGAGTAGCTCTTTTTGTCGGCTGAATGTTGTCTTTGTGTTTTAATGAATCTGTAGTTCAGGGAATATGTTGGTCTTATTTCTTTGTCTTTCCAGTACCAATGTTATCTCATCCTGTACTTTTAGTGTTTCTGCTGACAGTCCTCATTGTGTTTCCTGCTCTGGCGGGATTAGTGACACTCGCTTTTCTCTTGTATTATAAATCATCTTCATTTCCTGAGTTGCCGTACTCTCCCGTTGTTCACAGGCCGGTTGACAATGCATCCTAATGTTTGCAACAGTTCACTGATTACCAAACAGCCTGACAGCCCGGTGGCGGCAGCACAGCCGGACGAGCCCATCGTGCTGCTCTGCTTCTGGTCAGAGCTCTGCGGGGCTGATTGTCAGGGAACTGCAAGACATTTTTCAGGCTCGATGGCTGCCAACTTACAAATAGCTCCCTGTAGACCAAAACTGATGGAAGGTCAATTTGGTGGATCAAAGGGGCTCAACAGGAGCAGGCCTTGTGCCCCTATAATTTTGTGGGTTTGAATCTGTTTCCTGACCTTTGCTGCATGTTATCTCTCACTACCTCTACTTTCACTGCCTCTCCTTACACCTATTCTGCCTGTGCCTGCTGCACACCACATGCAATGATACAGAAATACCATGAAAACAACTCCCCCCTTAACTGACACTAGTTTGCGTTAGAAAGACATTACAAAAGATTACAAAGAGCTTTGGGTTTTCACCTAAAGCACGAGTTGTCAAGGCTTCTTGTTTTTATCCTTTTTGGTCTCTACTATTGAGTTTTTTCAATGTCTGCGGCTCCAAAAATATGATTTTGTCCATTTGTCAATTTTTAAGTGACGTGATTGGAAGGAAGGTGTATTTTGGAGAGCGTAGGAAGCAGGGAGTCAAGAGTCGAAACTAACAGAGGGTGAAATGTTTTTAGAAGTCCCATTTTTATCTCAGCTGTACAGTTTGTAATTCTTCTCTCTCTTCCGCTTCATCGCTTCATATGAGAGCTGGGAGATATACTGTATCAATATTGTATTGATAGCAGGATCTGAGGCAGATACTGTGTGTGATTTTGGTTATGTAAGTGATGTAGCTTAAATCATGTCTTGTCTTGGCCTTTAAAGCTACTGTCAAAGTAAATAATGCAATTTTCTGCCCTTACTAGACTGTTTTAGCTCAACCTGCTTGGCCATTTTATGCATATTACATTGCAACCACATTTTTTCTTAGAGACCATATTACCCACCCCTGGTTTAAATCAAATTCACTATGTGGCATTGTGGCCACAGAATGCACCCAAATTTGTGGCATTTGTTTCGAAGGACTTTTTCAACATGACAGCGTCCCCATGCACAAATGAGGTCCATGAAAAATGTTTTTCCCAGTTTGGTGTGGCAGAACTTAACCTGCACGGAGCCGTGACCTCAACCCCATCCAACACATTTGGGATAAATTGGAAGGCCGACTGCGAGCCAGGCCTGATCGCCCAACATCAGTGGCTGTCCTCACTCACCTGGTGCAAATCCCTGCAGCCAGGTTTCAAAATGTGGTGGAAAGCCTTCCCTGAGGAGTGGAGGTTGTTATCGAAGCATATTAATGTCTAGTGTTTGGTAATTAAATGTCCAACAATCGCATTAAGGTGGAATATTCAGGTGTTCACATACTTTGTTCAGATGTTCATCAGCTAGTCGCTATAACTGTGGCTGTCTGCCGTGTGGTGCTGAACAGGTAGTGTACACTGAGGTTTTGGAGCTTTTTCATTGAAAACAGTTGTGGCCAAAAAGCGACGCTATGAGAGCGGTGAGAGTGAATCAAAACTAAATTTACAGACCGTACAGCTATACAATGAGCTGAAACGTGCTATAAAGCTTCATAAAGTCAAGGGGAGCAGCAGATTCGGGTGATCAGTACAAGCGACCCCTTTCACATTATTCTCACATTGTCATTTGATACATTGTTGTAAAAATAGCAATAATAGATGCTTCAAATGAAGAGAAATGTTACAGAACATTTAGCTTCATTGTTACCAGGACTAAATTGACAACAGCAGCACTGTCAGTATTGTTTATTTATGCATATGAATCAATAGAGGACCTGAAAATTCACCCTTTTTGATTTATATAAGAACCTGTTCTGAAGACGACTACGTTTGGTAGTGTACCAACCTCCAGGAATGAAGTAGTTGTTGTTCATTTCCTCCTGTCTCAAGTTGTTAGAGGTCTGATCTCAAGTACTTTCTACTTCTTGTTTCAGTCTAATTTTAGTGCACTCCCTACAGTGCGATACCTTTTCCTCTGTTTTAGCTGTACTGCACAAACTGCTGCGTCTAAATAAAACACGCTGGAAACTGCCAACGTGTCAAGCAGACTGCAAGGTGGTGTTTAGCTGGACAAGGACTTCCACCCACCTTCTGTTATTTCCCGTTGAAACTGTATTACTGCAGTGTCATGGCAGGTCAGGCCGGTGATGTCCACTCCACACGCCAACAACTGAAGCGCCGGGCTCCGTGCCAACAGATGAATGTCAACCAACAGTGAAGCGCGCATTCAAGGATAAGGATCTCTCCCTGTACGGTCACCTCTAGTGGTCAAATTCATACGAGAAAACTCCCCCTTACCCGCTGCAGACTGCGGAGGCAGTGCTGTTATCTACGGCTGCAGATTTGGCCCGAGGGGTTGAGAGTCGACGTCTGGGATGTTGTCTTCTCCTGTGGTTCAGCTCATGGTTTTGTGTGGGTTGGTTATCTGATGACACTTTATAATCCTTCACACAAGTATCCCTATATGGTGTCTTGTACAATGCTCAACTTTGAGGCTTTACAGTGGATTACACTAAGAAATAGGGTCTGTAACCTTTCAGCTCTTAATCTCTACGGTATGAGTTTTAAAGGGACACTTTTTCTTTTGGAGGACATGCCTTTCCAAAACACTACACATCCATTTAGGAACGCTCTTTGCGACCTGTAACGTATTAGTTAATAACTCCAAAACTCCATCCTCTTAACTTTATTTATTTATTTATTTAAGCAAGGGTGTTAAGTGTGACTTTTCCCTATTTTTATGATAATACAATTTGCTCCTATGCCAGCAATTATTTTTGCGCGAGTAGGTGCCAATTGTAACCATTTGCACATTTTAGCATGTACATCTCCACAGGAGGTCATGAACAGTCAACTAACATTATTAGCACCACTCAATTGCTTTTACTTTGAAGTAATATTATTTATACCTGTAATGTATTTTAAAAATGAAAAAGAAATAGCATTTTATTCTTCAGTATAGGGTCATTTCTAACAAAGAGTCATGCTTTTAGTTCTGTGCTTGTTGCAACAATCTATATTGAGTGCAGGGAAGGGAAAAAAAAAGGCTGAACGCTGGTGGTTACAGCCGATTCCCAAGGCTTGCAGTGTTGTAGGTTGACTGCTCCTGAGTTCCTCTGGAGGTGTGTGTGTTTAAAAAAGCACTGAAAACATTCTGCCGCTGTGAAAAATCGCTTCAAAGGGGCATTTCAGCAGTGTTGACTACGGTAAGATACGTCTTAAAGAAAACACTTTCTTTCTGTGATGGATCTTGGTAGAGGTGCATCCAAAGAAGACAGAAGAGGCAATATGTATGAAAATGAGCAGAGCAATGTTCCAAGGGCTTCAATACCAACAGAGAGGGGGTGTTGTAAAATTATACCCCCTGAATATTATTGCTCTGGGACGCATCGCTCGTCATAGCTCCCAGCAAGCCTCCCGGAATTAAAGACTTGTCTCCCTGCAGCAAGGAAGAGCAACAACAATACAAACACACAGAGAGACATGCATGCAGACGGAGACATGAATAATACACATACACATGGGCAGTAGCATGCATAACCAAAGACATATAGGAAACAGAAACATGCACACTCACATGCAGTCAGTCATAAGCTGCCATGCACCAATTGACTGTTTGCTACCTATAGTAGTAACCAAGTGTTATTTCCAAAGGCAACGGGCATGTTATTAGCTAACTACATTGTTTTGTGGGGTTACAGGTTACACTGGAAAAATGTATGTAGACACTACAGCAGCTCCAGCCAAACTTGCGTTGGATAGTGTTACATTGGTTATATCACATCCTCAACACCTTTTTTTGTCATTTAAAAGTGAAGCCTACTTGAATATATGAACATCAAAGCGGCTATAATCGATATTTTTATATTAACAATGTATCAATTCACAATGTGACAATAATGTGACAGTGTGAAAGGGGTCAGTCGTAGTGATGAATCTATAAAGATCACCTGAATGTGCAGTTCCCCTCGGCTTTACGGAGCTTTATAGCGACTTTCAGCTCATTCTGCAGCCTTACATTATGGGTTCATTGTCACCGCTCTTTTAGCGGCGGGCAGCTATTTTCGGTGAAAAAGTGCTAAAAACCCACTGTACACTACCTGCTCAGCACCAAACAGCAGACAGACACAGTTAGTGTCTAGCTGGTGAACATAGTGGAGCATTTAGCAGCTAATAAGCCAGATATTTCCTTCAGGAGTTGGTGGAGATCAAGAACAGAGCTAAAAGCGAGAGAATACTGGACGTAGTATTCTCTCGCTTTTAGGTGGACACAAACATGACTGGGGAATGATAATGTTGCTCCGCAACTGCTGCATCAACTGGTGAGGTGAAAGTGGTCTGACTGTTTTTTGCCTGGAACATGCAGCATTGTTTTATAATTATATCACACGTGCCGCCATCATCTGAATATTTAAGATCATTTTCCAGTGTTGTCATCTTAAAGCGCCAGCATTAGCTGATTGCTGATCAAATCTGCTTGTTCAGTTCTGTGTTACATCAAAGACCCATTGTTTCAAAAAATCACTGTCAGTTCCAGGTGGTAAATCTGCCACCGTTTTCCCCGTAAACTGCATATGTGCAGAATGCTTCACACGTATAGCGACAGGGTGGGGTTTAGCGCGCAGTCAAACCACAAGAAGCTCTCATCCCTTCATGCATCATGTCTTTCTGTCCCTTTCTGTCTCCTCTCCCCGAGCACTTCCCTCCGTCCTATTTCCCATTTCTCTCTCTCTCCCCCTCTGTCTCTCTCACTTCGCTTTCCGCCAACCAGGATGCTGACAATAGCTTCAATAAAGATGAATTGAAATTGGCTGTGGCTGGATTCGGCTTCCCAAGACACACAATGGAAGGACCTAGTGCTGTAATTATTACTCTGGATTCCAGCACACTGTTCGGCAAACTCATTTTCCCTGTGTTCTTCCTCTTCCTCCATTTTCCTCTCACCCTCTCTGTCTATCTGTCGTTTTCCACCTGAGTTTCACTACCTCTACCCCTCTATTCTTCCTCCTCCTCCTCCTCTTCAGCCTGCCTCTGCTTCTCTTTCAGCCCCTCCCTCTTTCTCTCTTTCACTCCCTCTTTCTCACCCTGTTCAACTCAGTACAGTCCATTATTGTTGTTTGCTAAAGTAGAACTATAATTTCACAGCTGAGGAGCCAGATCAGGTCTGGAGTAGTGATTAATAATCTGACGGTGAATAATGATTTCATCCTCCATATTCAGCTGTAGGTAATTATTCGCTGTGTAATCGTGGAATAGATTTGCTCATGAAAAACAGACTTATTCAAATGTGAGATAGAAACCGGAGCGCCTTGGGTGTGTCGAGGCATCGGTGAAGCTAAATTTACATGGGTGGGATCCAAATATAGGCCCGAGAATGAGATTAGAACATTAGCGTGGGCGTCACTTCAAGCCTCTCCGGTCCCAAAGTCTTACCCGGTCTTGTTTCAGCCGCTGAAGTGAGGCACACTTGCCTGCCTATCCCGCTCATCACAAATGTGATGAATGTGTCAAAAGAAGCGATGCAAGGCATTTCATTCTCTTTGTCCTTGTATCTCTTCTTGTCTATAATGATAATGGATTGCATTTATTTTCTCGATGGAAGTCGGGGGATCAAGAGGTGGCGGACGAAGCGGCAGACAGAGCGAGAGGAGATTGCGAGGAGGGCTGCAGAAATGAGCCTCTCATGTTTTGTTGGTGTTGTTTTGTTTTTGTTTTTGTTTTTTTGAAATGGGTCTCAAAGCAGCTAAGCAGCGTACCGGGGGTTGTAAGATGCTGAAAACACTGTAACTCACTTACAAGGATTCAGACGTACAAAAAGGAAACACTTAGTCCTGTGCACGGCCACACACGTCCACACAAGTCCGTGAAACAAAAAACGATTCACACTTTGCATACTTAACTGAGGTGTCTTGATTTACATTTGTGTGTGTGTGTGTGTGTGTGTGTGTGTGTGTGTGTGTGTGTGTGTGTGTTAACGTGGAGGTAGGTGTGTTTGCACAGGTTTGGTTATTTTGGGTGTTGTCAGTGAGAAAGTGAAATCCTTTTTCTGTAGGTACAAGTTTCTCTCTCTGGTTGCCAGGCAACCAAAAGCCTTGGGTTGGTCCACAAAAGGCATGTGCGTGCACATACATCCAGATGTACACGCACACACACACACACATGCCCTGGCACAGGCAGACACACGCATGCATATGAACACGCACACACCTGCGTGTTACTGTGGTAAACATTCAGCTCTAGCGGCAGATAAACAAGAGCTATCACCCCCGTCACTGTGTCCACTCTGGGGTTTGTTCTCACAGATCACATGCCAGATCACAAACAGTGTGCGAGTGTGAGCATGTGTGTGTCTGCCCGCGCGTGTATGTGTCTGTCCATGTGTGTGTGTGTGTGTGTGTGCATCAGGGGGATTTTTAAAGTGGCATTGTTTAGACTGTTTAGATAGTTCTGCTTGCCAAGAAATCAACAATCCCCTTCTGTACGCACACACAGCAACACACCAATACAGAAACACACATGCACGCACACTCCACATATACACACTGCCCTCATATGCATGCATAAACACACACACATACACCCGTGCAAACACACATCAATGACAGGAAGATGCTCATCCCCACTCAGGCGTGGGAGACGGGCGTCAGGTAGAATTTTTTTCCTCCATATTTTCTCATCATGACAGGTGGGGTAATGGGCCATTAGATTAACACCAAACAGAGGAGGTGGTTTCGAATGTAATGTAATGCTTTGTTGATAGAAACCAGACGCTGCTCTCCTCCTGACTTAGGCTTTTCTGCAGTGTATGCCCGTACACGCTTCGCTCAAAATAAGGCCAATGATGATAGAATGAGGCAATCTCTGCTCTTTAGGGTGTGTGTGTGTCAGAAGAGAACGAAAGGCACAAACAGGGGGAGAGGAATCCAGATAGAGAGTATGTGTGTATGATGCATGTGGGGGTGTGTGAAAGTGTGTGTGTGCTCATTAAAACAGAGAGGGAGAGAAGAGAAAAAAAAAGCTTGGGAGAGAGAATCCTCCATGCCCATCAGCAAGGATTTACTGATGAGGAAGTAAAGGGTCTCTCATCTCTCCTTAGACGTTCCCTCTTCAGCCTGCTCCGCTTCCTTACTGCCTTTTGTTAATTGCCATTGTTCAATACTGTAAATTCCCTTTGTCAGCACATACCCTGTGAAGACAGAGAGAGTTAAAATTCTGACCGATTTCAAAGAGAAATTTTGTTCTGTATTCCAACTGTAGATGGAAACGGCAAAACTAGACCGCCTTCAGCTGCAGCTCGTTTCAAGTTGAAACGGATGGTTAGACTGCGGTGGTGCTCCAGCAACAGGTTAGACTGTACGACTACAAAGCTGAGATAAGTGAGAATGACTTGTAACAGCGTGGTGCAAAAGATAAACAACACATTGACTGGGAATGAGGGAAAATTATTTTTTAAAACACCAAGGATCTGGTCTACTGCTGCCATGAAAAGACAAAGAAGTCAGGAATATATTTTAATAACGCCTGGCTCCCTCGAAACTGAGATACCCTCTGCTTTAAAAAATGACTGAAAATAAATGATTGCACATTAGTCAATTATAAAGTGTACAAGGTAAGGCTTTGTGCACAAATTGACAATGCTGTTACTAGTCCAAGATTAAAGTGTCCCTCCAATCAAAAATCTATTTGGCTTATTGTTACTTCACTTGGATGTTTGACGTTCACTGAGCAGAATGTGCAGACTTTGACACTAGAAGGCTATTTTCACACTCATCTGCTGAAGGAGGAAAGTTTGTCCGCGCTCACTTTAAATCTGAGCTTAAGACGTGCACGTACAAGCATGATTTGTGACATTACAACTAATTTGGAAGCCCATTGTGGTACAATATGCAACTTACATTAGTGTGATGTACAGGAGACATCTTGTGTGTAGTAGTTAAACTTTTGAAATGAAAAATATTTGCATATGTATAGATTCAGGATTTTTCACTGAGGGAGAGGAAGTAGATATAATTTGAGGAATTTTCAGCAACGTAATTTAATGTTTTTGTGGAAAAACCATATCAGACGCGAGATATTGTTCAAAGCAGAGTATTTTTATTTGTCTTAAAACATGTCTGGAATAAAAACGTAGGATGTTACAAAATAAACATAATAATAAAAATGTTTAAATATAAAAGTTGCCCAGCAAATCTTAATACATTTCAGACAGTTTGATAAATATTAAAACTCAACCCATTATTATGAAATTATGTCATTCTTATTTCATTGTAGAATTTTTTTTATTTCAAAATGCTTGAAAAACTCTTTTTCAAAAGTCTGTTTTTACTTCATGATGGCCTTTTCCCAACGACGCTTTTATTCATGGCACTTTTCATGACAGTGGAGTCACGTTTCAGCCAGTCACATGTCCCCAGCCTCTCTTAGCTGGGCTCAAAAACCACAATCAAATCTAGCTGTCTTGCAAAAGTAATTCTGAATCAACCGACTAGCTGCTGCTGCAAATGAACACAGCGCAAAGACACCAACTAAGCTCTCCTTTTATTTAGCTTAAAGCAGCTATAATCGCTATTTTCACGATAACATGGTATCAAATGAGAATGTGACAATGAGAAAGGTGTCGCTCATAGTGACGAACCTACAGAGAATTATCACCTGAATCTGCAGCTCCCTTCTGCTTTACTGAGCTTTATAGTGAGTTTCAGCTCACTGTTTAGCTATCCGGCCTGCAACTTTACTGTTTTGTGTCACTGTCAACGCTCTCATAGCGTTGTTTTCGGCCGCAGGCCGCTACCTGCTCATCGTACGCTACCTGCTCATCATGGCATACAGGTACAGTTAGCGACTAGCTGGTGAACATATTTAAGCATTTAGCCGCTAAAGAGCCAGATATTTCCCTCAGGAGTTGGTGGAGAACAAAAACAGAGCTAAAAGATACTGAATATTGGACTTACATTCATCAGGTGGCCAGAAACACAAATGATAATGTTGCTCTGTAACTGCTGGATGTGTAAATAAGCAACTGCTTGCTAACAATTTCGCCTACCAAATTAAAAGCTGATGATATGTTTCCACTGCCCCCAGGTGGCCAGAAAAGTCAGTTATTGCAGATTTAACACGGATACATATGCTGCCTACTTAACCAATCAGCTAGGCAGGGTTGTGACCTTGAATTACTACTCAGCATCAAACTGAAGAGACAGTGTTACAGTAACAGCAGCAGAGAAGTGCCGTGATTCTAAAGATTTTCCATAGAGAAAGACATTAAACTCTGTGAAGAAAACCCTATTCCTCTGGCCAGCAGGAGCTAGTTAGCTAGCTGGCAGCACAGTTCTAGCTGGCAGGTGCTGAGCCAGCCAGGGGAGGCTGGGACACACGTGATTGGCTGAAAATTGAGAGGGGCGGCATTTCGTAACACTGGTGACAGCTCCACTGTCGTGAAAAGTGACATCATGAAATAAAATGTGACATGAAATAAAAGTTTCATTGGGGAAAAATGTCATTATGAAACAAAAACTGAGTTTTGAAAAAGGGACACTTTGAAATAAAAATGCTGAAATAACATTTCATAATAATGGGTTGAGGTTTAAAAATGTATGTGTTATTTATTTATTTAATATTGAACTTTTTGGGGCTCCATATAAGACAGACTGGATCTACAAATGAGAGACATGTTGCCACTGTTATAGGCAGGAACCCGGCTCAAAACTGTGGGCCCTGTGACAACAACTCAACAGCAGCTCTGACACAATATCTATAATCCTTGACATGTTCTAGGGCCCCTGTCCAGCTCTGGGTGAAAACCTTTTATCTCCGCAGCGTCAACTTCTCACGGACTAAGGAAAACTGTTTCACTTTTGGCTGGGTGACAATGCATTTTTGACATCATCCAGTGGGTTTCTGAGAAGGATTCACGAGCCAAAGAGACAGGGAAATATATATAACCTACAGCGTGAGTCACCAAAATTGAACCTCTCACATAAGAAATATATGAAGATGTTTTATATTACATACTGTAACTGAAGTGGACTTCCAAATAACACACTGCCGGTGATGGCTGCGATAACAACTCGCCACAGTGATTGCTTGAAGGTGAAACAATGAGCGAGCGTAACGTTCAGAAACCAGATCGGGGGAGAAAACGAGCTGAGGGTCGACTGTTTGTGTTTGCTGCTCGGCGTCGGCAGCAGATCAAGATGACTGAGTGTAAGCGAGCCAGTCAAGGCCGCGCCAAAGAATCCATATCAGGAGAGAAGCAGAGTAGTGAAAGGCAGATCAATGTGCAAACAACCCAGCCTTGCAACAGCAAAGAAAACAACCCTCTGCTCTGGCTAGAGGACTTTTTTATTATTATTCCGCACTCTTATTTTAAGTCAGGGCTGAAGAATATGTCTGTAAAATATATAGAAAAATAAATATATGATGTTTAGTTTCTATAAGTCTTGGCCTTGAAATGTTGAAGTGGTAATGTTGTATTATGTCTGGGTCTGTGGTGCCTCATTGCTCTGGTGTTAATGCACTTGATTCTGTGGAGAGCACTCGTCATTCCAACAAAAGTCTTTCTCCTCGGATTTTATGTTGCTAAAGTTTATGTTGCTGTAGATGGAGCTCTCTTGTTTGTCTTTTTAGCTTTGGTTAGGGTTAGGCTATCGTTGCACATGCAAACTATTCAGTTCATCTATTTACTCCAATCAAACTCCTGCTGCTGGGTGTTTAGAGCCACAAATATAAAGGCTTTCATGAGCCCAAATCACCATTGTGCTGTTTTAATTGCGAAAAGGGAGAAAAACTGGCATTTATTTGCACCAAAAGGTTAAGGATTATCATGACTGGATGGATAGATGGGTGAGGATTATATTATTACTTGAATGTGTATAGAAGAGGGCGCTTTGCTCGTTAAAATATACCACATGAATCCAGGTAAAAGCAACAATCCCTCAACAATTTCACATTTTGACAAGCCGATGAAAATAAGGTGAAGGATTCGGGTTAAAGAAGATTTTAAATCCTGAAGACAACTGTTAAGTGCAAAAGGGAGTGCAACTCAATATTTGTGAAATTGCACCTTTGCTTTCTGTTCTGTTTCTTCATCTCTTTTGTCAGCCTCAGAGGTTATTTCTACATCCGTCTCTCCTCTCGGCCACAATAGAGAGCGATGCGCTATACAGTAGACAGACAGAAAGAGAGACTCGCAGACATATTACCAGACAGATAGATCAGGAGGTGGTTGAATTATCTATGCAGCGAATCACAGCAGCTACAACTTGTGATCACAGAGGGAACGAGAAGCAGGGAGACAGAGCGAGAGTGACAGAGGGAAAGAAGCGAAAAAACAGGTGAGGAGGGAGGGAAGAGGAGGTGTAGTTGAAAGTAAGAAGAGAATAGAGCAGTGGAGGGAATCGATGTTCCCCATGCGATCTATAGAACTCTCAATTATCCTACTGCAGCCTGTCGACGGCAGCTCTTGAGATGAAGAGGGGAGTGAAGAAGGGAGGAAGAGGCGTTGGAGGAAACGTCAGTGCGAGGGGGAACAGGTCGCTCCTGTTTCAGCGGTATCTACTTGCAGTGCAGAGTGTGATGGCGAACTCTGTGTTGCAATGCAAATTTACTGTCCTGTTTGTCTAGCGGCGCCGGCTGCAGAGGACAAAAACACAAGACACAGAAGAGGGAGGGAGAGAGAGAGAGAGAGACAGCGGCAGAATGGAAATGAGACACAGAAAGAAAGAGAAGGAGAGGACAGAACAAAGGGAGGGAGGGAGAGAGAGACAAAGACAGCAGATGGGGGGGGAAAGGGGAAGGATGCTTTGAATGGAAGACAGAAGAAACAGGAGGAAAAAATAACAAGAGATGTGGAGAGAGAAGGAAAAGAAAAGGGGGTAAATAAATCCAATAGAAACCTTCCTCTTACAGCAGCTGACTTCCTCTAAGAAAATCGATGCCGACTGTAGCCAGAGTCCCCACAGGCCAAAGAAAAAAGATCCACTCTGCAAGAGTATTTTCACACTTACCACACATGTTGATTATGCTACACCTGTGAGGACAATGTATCCTCATGTCTGACCCTAACATAACCTCAATCCAACTTTGACTCTAGTCCTAATCCCACAGCCATGCCGGATGTTGTGCAGCTTCTCTGTCGTGATCTGTGTTTTGTGAATGTGAAGTTAGTAGAAAATTTAGCACATTTTAGCACATAAACCAACAGGAACAAATGATTCTGCCATCATATCAAAAACTGACTCCTGTTACTTAATGTTAAAAATAAAATTACTTGATATGATACTTGATATAAGCCTTTGAAATCAATACACACTCAATGCAATACTGCTAAATATGAGACGGCATTCGAATAGCTTCTATGTCTGCCAGATTTGGCTATATTTTAGGTCGCAGACTTGATACAATTTAAGTTGAGAATCAGCACTTGGCTAGCCCACATACATGTTGGCCAATTCTGGTGTGTCATTCATCACAAGTCTACAGCAGGAGTCCAGCAATCAGGTACGCCAGATTTAGGCCATGATTTTGATTTTCAGATTTGTAGATGTCTTTTACCATGCAGTAACACTGAATCAAGTGGGAAACTGATACTTTAGGCCATTTAGGAATAAGGACTGCTCTTGCATAATTAATTCAAGTTACATGTTTTGGGAAATAGCTCTTCTGTATTTGACCATTTTAACTATTTAGAAGCAGTGTGTACTCACAGCGCTGTGCAATAGCTTACACGCATGTCTTTTGATGTGGGAGGAAGCACCCGGAGCATCTGGAGGAAACTCATAAAGACTAGGAGAACATGCAAACTCCACACAAAAAGTCCCAAGTCGGGTTCAAAACCAGGACCTTCTTGCTGTGAGGCAACACATTGGATGTGTGAACAGGAAATTGCTAATACGTTAGCAATGTCAACTTCATAAGAACGTGATATGTGAAGTGTGTTTGATTTTTAGCTTGTTGTGGAAGTGGCCAAATAAAAGATTGCAATGCAGCTTTAAAGAAATAGACACTTTGGGGAGAGACTCTTATTCCCTTTTTTACTGAGAGTTTGTGAGAAGATCAGCACTCATGTCTGTGTGTTAAACTGGGAGGCGATTAGCTTAGCTTAGCATAAAGACTGAAAGCAGGGGGAAACAGCTAGACTGGCTCTCTCCAAAGTAAAAAAATATACCTACCAGTACCTCTAAAGCTCACTAAGTAGAATTGTATTTTGATTTGTTTGATATGCAGAAATGCCATAGGTGAAATTAAGTACTGTAACAATTTTTCTGCCTGATAACCCACCACGTGACAATAAGACTTTAAGCAAGCGCTAAGAAATAGACAGAAATAAACAGCAAAACTCAGCCTAAAACCACAAATTGTCATTTTTACATTTCTGTTTGCATTAAATAAAAGAGATAACACATTTTGATCGCTGAGCTCTAGAGATGTTGGTAGACGTATTTGTGGAGCAAGCTTTCACCCTGCTTCTAGTCTTTATGCTAGGCTAATCGCCTCCCGGCTCTAGCTCTGTACTTAACGCAGACATGAGAGTGGTATCGATCTTCTCATCTAACTCTGGGAAAGAAAGCGAATAAGCCTATTTCCCAAAATGTCAAACTAATCCTAAAATCTGTGTTTTTATAACAGTGTAGACTACCAAAATTTCCTCACAAGAACAGTGGGGTTGTTACTGTAATTCGGCCCTCACAACTACAGCTTAACACACACACACACATACAAAAACATAGACTACTGCACAATCAATGAGACTCCCCCCCAAGACTAAAGACACACACACACTGCCAACACAGACACATTGATATGCTACACAGAAAAATAAATGCAATCTTAAGGTGCGTTGATGACTCATTTTAATCGATGGGAGACGGTCTAGCTGCTCCAATCTCCGGGGACAGCTGGCTCTCCCAACTCAGCAGGGGGTACTGGGAGAGATCCACCGGATCGATAGATCGCTTACACTCGGTGAGGGAAAGAGAGAAGCAAAACCAATCCATGAATCAGTTGAGTTATGTGTGTGTGTGTGTGAGAGAGAGAGAGAGAAAGAGAGAAAGAAAAGCGATTGTATGTAGAGTATGTGGACATGACGAGAAGAGAAGAAAAAAGATTTGTGGCACTAAGAGCTCTTCTGGGTCCATGAGACCCAATTCTCTTTAAAGAAACTTCATCACCCTCCCTTAGTGCTACTGTGTGTGTGTGTGTGTGTGTGTGAGCATGCACTCATACAGTATGTGTGTGTTTATGTGTGATAATTGGGCATAAACAACAGTGAGACAGTAATTAGGGATATGCCATTTCCCTTCTCTTCTCAGCTGTATTGTCTTTAAAGGTGGCTATGATTATGATTGATGTGCCTTTTATTTAGTGTGTGTGTGTATGTGTGTGCATGTGAGATGGCGATAAAGGGTTATTGTATTCGGACTCAAGCTGTGCTGCATTGAAAGGGGGCCGCACCGAGTCATTATGGTCAGTAAGACATCCATTGATCAAACTGTCAAGTATCTATGTTTGTGTGTATGTGTGTGGTTTCAAGTGTGTGTGCTCTCGCCTGATAAGCTAATTGCCCCTTGGCCAATGGAAATACACAGTCTAATGGCTCAGAAACATCTAGTGAATTAGCACATATAACAACAGGCAAAGATATAGTCATTCACTTACACATTCCCCCTCATCAAACACATTATTCAGCTCACTGTGTTTGTTGGTTTTTTTCTCCTCTTTCTCTGTGCGCTGCTGGTATGTGCATACACCTACATATGATACTAACATGCGTGCACACACCCACTTGTGCTGCGTCTCTTTACTTACAAGCAAACGTCTGTGCACGCCAGCTGAAAATGAGGCCGCGCAACATGCGAAGAGAGCTGAGAGATGGTGATACCTTAGGGAGCTGATTTACAGTGCAGGGGTGTGTTTCACGTTAACACACACACACACGCACACATGTACAAGACACGGATACATACAGACACAGATGCTTGCCAACACAATAATTTATTCAATCTAAAAAAAGGAGATAGCTACTGAATCCCTCCATCAACGCAACACCTTCAAACCTGAACGCCCACAACACACATGCACATGTACAAAAACACATGTATCCACACAAGTGCACACACACATACACACAGATCACACACAGAGGTATCTGCAATAAAATGGGATTATCTGTGGCTGCAGCTAATCCTGTTTGTTTGGTTGTTTTTTTTAAAGTCTGATTTTTCCTGCACCACATTCACATCAAGCTCTGGAGTTGAAACCCAAATCTGTCAATTTCCCCTTTTTCAGGGAAAGTGGGCGACCACTTTGCTGTATTGTACCTCACACGTGAACTTGTTCAAAATCTAGAGAGGAATCGTATTAGCATTTTTGTCTTATCTCCATATCCATCCGAAAGGAAATTGTGATCTGGCGTGATTTGACTAAGCTCATAACGTCACTAATACCATAAATATTTTCACTGCGCTGCTAGCTTAAAGGTAAAAGCTTGAGACTGAAAATTCTGCTTCAGCTCCCCGGGTCAGATCATGGAAAGTGTGCTCTGGAAAAATGAATGAGAAAGGCAGTTAGCACTCACATGCTCCAGTGGAGCCGCTCAGCAGTCGACAGTAGCAGACAGGGGTTCTACTCCCAGGTGTGAATGTTTGTAAAAGCAGCAATATACCAGAAACAAAATTGAACTTGTGCAAATCCAGAGGCTGTCCATCACGGTACAGCGAGCAATGCTCACTGCAACCTGCAATCTGTTCGTTTAGACACTCCAGATGGGTGTGCTTGCAAATTGCAACTTAAAAGGTCAGTTAACCAAAATATTAAAAAAAAAACACATTTTCTCTCTGCCCTTAGTTGTACTGTATCTAGTCATGCAGAGAGTTTTAGTTTTATGTGTAGAGGTTTTGAGATATCTGCTTCTGAAAAACATGCCTCCACCCCAATATAACGGATATGAATGTATTTTTCTGTTTGTGCTGCTCAGAGCAAAAAATATTACGGTACTTCGATAAGAAAAAACAGACTTGTAAATAGTAATAGTAATAGTTGTTCATTTCCAGAGGATTTCCCTCAAAAGAAGCGCTCCATTGCAACCCAAGTAAATATTTATCGATTATTAATTTGCTTTCTGTAAGCTTGCCTGTAGACAAATTTCACATTTTTGCATCTTCAGTTAACCGTGATTCAATGAACGCTGTGTCTAATCTACTTGTGATTAGTGCCAAACTGCAGGACTCTTTCCAGAAAACTTGTATTTACAGATCCATAAAATATTTACATTGTATATTGTATATATGTAATAATTTACATTAAAAAAAACAACAGCAATAACATCATGTCTTTCTGATTTGTCTGGATAATCCACCTTGCTGTAAACAGTTTTTGTTGGAACTACATTTTTACCAATAAATCATATGAGTCATATCTTTCCCCTTTTAACTTACAAAGTCTTACAAAATGGATTTATCTTGAAAATCAGCACAGGACACAAGTCAGAAACATAACTAACCATGCAACACTGTTAGTGCATTTTGATGATTTTGCTTCTCGTATGTTTCTGTTTTATGGGTGTGACTGCAAAGCATCATGCATGTTTAGTGAAACTCACCCTGAATATGTGAATAAAGGTTAAAATGAACGCATTTGCATCTGGTCAAGGGTGTGTGCCACTTCTTTCAAAAGGATGGATCTTTCAGTCTGAATTGAGACTCTCCACAAATGCTTCCTGCGGCATCTGTCCCCTGTTCTGTTTGACCTGATTTATCTGTCTAACTTCTGGCTGGCTAAGCCTTGCAGCTTTCTCTATGATCTTGTCTAAATTTACATCTCTCTACATGCCCCTCTAATCGTGGCTGAGGAGAAGTTCTCATCGCTGCTGATGAAAGAGTAAGAGGTCGATCAAATGCAAAGCAGGCTCTCTAAAGCCTCCTTTGCATCACACATCGCTCTTGTCTTTGTGGCCTACAGCTCAAAACAGCATCAGGATGGTCTGAAGGCAGCGCTCCCATGAAAATCAATGATCAGACTTTGGTATTCCTCCATAAAGACAGTGTGAGAAGATTTTTTATGGGGGATGATTAGTGTGAATGAGTGTTTGTGTTCAGCTGTAATAAAGATAACAGGACAAATCTGTATGCTTGTGTGTGTGTGTGTGTGTGTGTGTGTGTGTGTCTGGGATAGGAGGACGTGAGGAAAAACAAATTCACTGGATGGTATCTGATGGACTACAATAACCAGAGACACGTTTGTCCTTTAACGTCCCAGATACATTAAAGATGTGGTGTAAAATATGCTTGTCAGCATAAATCAATGTCAGCTTCAACATACACTGCAATACAATACAAACACGACACAGCAAGTCTCAACTGGAGAAAGAAATTATAGAGCAGCATCAGATCCAACAGCACTGAGGCAACAAAACTACAGGTTTCAACCACTTTGTAGCACAAACTTTCAACAGTCTTTAAGGAAAACATGCTATAGTTACTGATATTCTCTATTTTAAAGGTACCCTGTGGAGTTCTTGACCACTAGTTGGTGTGTTTCCATTGTGTGTAGACCTTTGCTGGGTTGCCAAGCAGACAGCAAGCTGCAGAAAGTATATTAAAGTATATTAAAACCATTACTTAACCTGTAATATTAATACAGGAACTATGACTTACTTAAACAAGCTTCTAATTACCTTAATAGTTCGTTACTTTGTATGACATGTTACTATAGGGAGCTCTTGGATTGTACTTGATTAATATAGCTTCATTTGCTATGATGGGCTATTTGTGTAGCATTAATTAAGTTTGTTATGGATCAGTGGCTGTGCTTTACGCAACAACAGTATATGCTGCATGCTGTTTATGGCTTTTAAAGGGGAAAGTCCACTGATTTTACACATCAAAGTCTGAGTTGCATCATTGGTAATGTAGGTGCCAGGTTTTGACAAGGGAGAGTGCAATAAAAAGACAATATCTCTGGTTCTGCTGCATTGATTTTTATTCTTTTTTGGCTGTCCATCATGAGAATAACAATGTTATAGAAGTCCAATGCAAAATCTTTTAAACCTTAAAAAATAAAATTGTCCCATATCAAGAATACAGACTAAACTTCAGCTTTACATGAGTTATATGGAATATGATTGTAATAGTACTACAACAAGTAACACTAACAGCCTAACAGGTGAAATCTACTGATCTACTAATGCTAATTTAATTGCTGAAAGCCCAGTAGGTCTTATCCTAAAATCTTATGAGATTCCTATAGTCTTCTCCTTGTGTGTCGGTGATAGGACTACATTCAATAATGACTTTATAACAACTACATTTTTCCTCTAAGCCTATGCAGTACTACTGAAATGCTGAAAGAATTGTTGAACCTGTCATTTACCAGTGTTTTATTATATAAATTATAAGCTATCTAAAAGAAGAACTTTGCTAGGTTGGGTTTGTTGAGTCTCTTTGGTGTTTATTCTCCTTCGTCTTTTCAGCACTTTAGTCCATGAGGAAGACCACTCAAATGGCCGGTTTGACCTCTCACTTTCTGGAAAAGAGGTGATGTGCATCTGCACCAAAATCTGTTTCATAACATTTACAACTGCAGGCTTGAGGGCTTATTAGAAAGTGGAAAAACCCATGATTAATGCATAACAAACATTTCGAACTGCATTATTACCAAACAGAAAAAAAATCAACACCATCATCTTGGCAACCCAAACATTGTTCTTAGTAATACTTTAAAACTGATCTATGAAGCTCTCTGCTATCATTGCGGTCTATTTTTCTTCACCCCTCCAGCACACCACCAGTGTCAAGGCCCCATCTATAGCTCCCTTGGGATAATCTCCAACGGGCTGCTATTTATAGGGCTCTATCCCTGTAAACTGATATAATTGACAAGGTCAGCGCCAAAGTCTTTAATCACTTGTGGCATCTTTCTTGATTGAACTCGATATGCTATATGGTGTACCCAAAAGCACTGTGATTTTGTTTTGTTACCAGCTAAAATGGAAGCCATGAGCGGCCTTTGATGACTTTTTCAGTTTCTTACACTCAGTATAGATTTAAATGATAACATGTAGCTGTTTTGTTGCTTCCTTTTGTAATTTAAAGAAAAAATAAATGGAGATGTGCATGTTCTCTCAGTTCTTGATACACCAAGCAGAACTAGAGGAGACATGTAATAGCTGGATAAATCTCATCTAAACCAGAAGTACATTGTACTGTCTGCACCTCAACCTGCTGCTATGAACATCTTCAGTGCCCCCATCTGGGAAAAAATGGAAGGTACTATGATATATAGATTAACACTTTTTTGAGAAACTGCAGTTAAAACATAGTCAGATGACAGATTAAAGCAGATGTTCACATTTCATTAATCATCATATATGTGCTAAATGTTGATGCCTGAGCTGATTTCTTACAGCAGATGGAGACATTGGTCAACTTTTTTTGTACAGTGCAAAATAATCGCCATGGAGGCTGGAGGATCAGCCACACTTAACACATTTTCAAAGCAACTTTTATGCTGCAATTCACTTTTAATAACGATGCAGAAACATTAATAAGACATCTTGAATGGCTTTTGTGTTCCTTAATGCATAATTTCTGCAGGTGTCCCCTGGTAAATTCAAACTCGGTTGGTCTGATCTGGTTTGCTG
This sequence comes from Oplegnathus fasciatus, assembly GCA_003416845.1. Classification (NCBI taxonomy): domain Eukaryota; kingdom Metazoa; phylum Chordata; class Actinopteri; order Centrarchiformes; family Oplegnathidae; genus Oplegnathus; species Oplegnathus fasciatus. The sequence goes on along the minus strand of NTHP01000492.1, from coordinate 302,982 downwards.
GTCTGAAGTCAGGGTTAGATTGACTTGATATTGAAAAACATTCAAACAAAACTGAACATACAACAAAAAGACAACTTTTTCAATTCAAACACTCCAGGAATTGAACTTCATGTACCCATATTTTATACTGACAAAAGTTTGCACCCTGCCTCTTGCCAAATGTGTGCTGGGTTAGGCAATGCCCAGGATAAATTGGGTACAGAAAATGGATAAATAGTTCCCTGGCAACACTGGAAAAACATCAGTTCAGCTGGCAAGAGCAGTAGCAACAAAATGACCTCGTACAGTTAGAAGCATCTATAAGTACGGATGGGCCTGGATGTCAAAATGTTCTTGATAGAGGACAAGGATTGGGTTTGCAACTTGTAGCTTGGCAAAAAAAGTCACTGAACAAATGTGGTGCATCTCACATAGGGCAGAAAGGAAGAGAAAATTTCTCTTGTGCCTTATGGATTATGTAATATGTTCCACTCTCAGTAAAGCTACATCGGAAGGGGCTCACATCTACTTTGGTTATCCTGCTGCTTGAAGTGGCTCTCAAATCAATATATTTATATTAAACATGGATCAAAAGACCACGTGAAATGTGAAAGTGGTCGCTCATAGTGATGAACCCGCAAAGAATTATCACTCAACTCTACAGTTCCCCTCAGCTTTACAGACCTTTTTAGTATCTTTCAATTCATTGTTTTGGTTTACCGGCCCACAACTTTATTGGTTTTGGTTCTCTCTCACTACCTGTACACTACCTGCTCAGCACCAAACCGCTGACAAAGTTAATGACTACCTGGTGAACATAGTGGAGCATTTAGCAGTTAAAGAGCTACATATTTCCCTCAGGAGTTGGTGGAGACCAAAACAGAGTTGAAATGAGAGTTTTTAGTCAGATGGCCAAAAAACACAACTCCAAAGAAATGCTAATGTTGCTATGTGTCTGCTGGTTGTGTAAATAGGCAACTGTTTGCCAACAAGTTCACCATATCAACTTTTAAAGGTGATAATATAACAACACTGAGCTTACAGCTTGTCTCTGCTGGCACCAAGTGGCCAAAAATTGGTTATTACAGGTTTAAAATACAGTTCTGGCATTGTGTATATTTTTTTGTATGCATTTGAAAACTGTAAGCCATTCCACTACTGGTCCTTTTTTTCTTGCACAAAGGGCCCATTGTATAGAATGATGTATTTCCCCAGTTAACACAAAAATTGGAAATAAAACCCCAGCTACCCATTCTGAATGAAACCTAGAATGCTTTCTCTCTGTCTCACTTATTCAGATAAAAAGACATAGTCCAGTCCTTCAACAAAAATAAATAAGTTACCCCACACAAAGCACCGGGACACATTATTTATAAGCTATTTATTGAACATTTGTGACCATATATCAGTTAAATACATAACTTTCAATACATCCCCTAAAGGCAGGGGCCAGCTCTGCTTCTTTACACTCTGAGAGGAGGGAATGTTACAGGACTTGGTACAGTAAGGCGTTCACTGTGCTGGAAGTCATTTTGCTTTCTGTCTTCTGACAATAAAGAGAAACAAAATCTGCCTCTCAAATGACCACGTCTGCTTTTCACGGCTGAGACACAGCCCATGTGTAGCCATGATTGAAAAGCAAAAAAGTAAAATGATAAACATAATCACAAATTTAAACTGTTAAAATCAATCAACCACATTCTGCACACATTTTGGGTCTGGATTAAGACCAAAAAAGTCCTCTTCGAAAAATCCAGTGGCACTTGAACTGGAATCTAGAATCAAGATTCAACCCCTACCCTAAAATCAACTCTTTCTAATTTACATATATGGGTCAGGCGCTCTCACAGTTGGGAGGATGTGGTTTCTGCAGGCTAGGCCAGGCTTTTGCAGATCTGCAGTATGAAGTTAGTTTGGTGGATGAGCAGGGACCTGTGTGTTGAAGCTGTTTTGATTTGTGTTTCCAAAAGTGCTGAATCATTTAGAAGTGTAATGACGCCAGTGAAATCAGTTCTCACAGAGATTCTAGAGATAGAGCCCATTACTGTAGTTTTTTGTTTGTAGCAGATCATTTACGGAGAATAAATAATGTCAGTATGTTCAGGTATATTGAAAATGAAAATGCACTGACAAAACTAGTGATGCTGTTGTTGTTGTTCCAAGGCTGGATTGCCAACAGGCCAAAGACCCTTAAGGGCCAGAAAAATCTTTAGTTCATTGTGTGTCAGTTGTTTTAGCCACGTAGTAGCAGGATGACAATGTCGGTCAGTTGGTCCACCACTTTGGTCCAGACCAAAATAAAAGTGTCTCAACAGCTATTATTTGGATTGCCATTAAATTTTGTACAGACATTCAAGGTCCCCAGAGGAATAGTAAAAACTTTGAGGATCTGCTATCTTTTCATCTAGCGCCACCATCAGATGAAAATTTTAATAAATCCAATACTTTGGATTATGACCAAATACCTGCAAGACTAATGATACTCCCATCAGCCTCAGCTGTGCTTTGTGTTTAGTGGTAATTAGCAAACATAGTAAACATCAGCTTGTTAGCATTGTCATTGTGAACATTTTAGCATGCTGATTTTCACATTTAACTCAAAGCATCATTGTTTCACTGTACACTCTTGCTGTACACTCTCGCAGAGCCGGTGTAGATTTTAAGTCTTGTTTTTTGATAATTTGATAAATTGCAAATTAAAGTACAATATCAACTATGGCGGTCTTATTACCTAATGACATGGCCCTGTCTTGTAGGGGCCAGGGGCCAGGTAGTATCCCAGCATAGGAGTACTGGTTAGTCTCTGGGCAAATAATGAAGCTGCCATTGGTGCTCCCTAATAGGTTAATGCAGCCATGGCTGTGTCCTTATAGCCTTGTTAGAATATTCTGTGAGAGAATGACATTTGTAAGTAATGAATGACAGAAAGGTTCATCTAACACAGTAGATTGTAAGGATTCACGGTTCCCCCCTGTGTATAAATAAACTTACAGTTTACAGTATGCTCAGTAGCAGTCCACGATATATATATTACGATCTTATTTGACTTTTATAGGATGATATATATTTTTATCTTTCATATCAAAGATGGCTGTTTTTAAGTGCCATCTGTCATGATGAGAGCACAACAAATACATCTCAGCCAGGGCCTGTTTGACGCAGCAACAGAGAGAATCATGGTTAATGTTTGCTCTTTGGTGACATCTGCTGGTGGAAAACAACATTTACTCTTTAAAAAGTTTGACTCCCAGTGAGATTACTGCTGCTGCTGATGAACTATCATCAGAAAATTACATTTATTACTATTACCACAACCACCAATACTGATTGTCACCACCTACATAAGCTGGATATAGTACAACATGCAAAGATTAGGATAACAATTAGAAATCACACAAAAAAGTATTAGGGGCCGTACAAGACATTATTCATTCTGGCCCTTTCACACACATACATTGTCCTTTCACATACATATATTTTCACTCACATACATACATTGATTCTCCTTTCACATGCATATATTTCTAGTCACACACATATATATATATATATATATATATACACTTTAACACATACACATACATGTGTTGTCACTCTCACTTACATATATTTACACTTACACACATATTTGTATTCTTTACTCTCACATACATACATTCTAACTCTTACATATGTATATTTTCATTCTCAAATGTATGAACATATACTATATTCTCACATACATATATTATATATATTACATTTAAAATCGATCTACTCATATACATATATTGTCACTTTCACACATGTATATACTTTATCTGACACAGGAAGTTCCTCCTTAAGCAGGAAGTCACTCTCAAACATATGATATTTTGTGTACCTTGGATAACATTTAACTTACATTGTACACATCGTTTTTAGTTTAAAATAGGCACAATTTATCTTCTATTTTATTGCTTATGACGAACAGAACAAATTATAAGACCTGCTATGATAAACAAAATAATTCCTAAAATAACTTGTTTGTATTTTATTTTACGCTAAAATGAGAAATTATTGTTACATCTGTTGTGTTACTGCAGTACTCGTGTCTAAACCCCCCTTCCGTGTTGATCGAGCTCGAGCTTCTCAGCCAATCACAGCGCGATAAATGACCTGCCTTCTGTTTCCACTATACTCTGTCTCTCACATGCATACATTCTTCTCTTACATACATATATTTATAACATTAAATGTATACATTGAATGTATGTGTACGTTTAAATATATGAATGAGAGTGAAAATGTGTGAATGTGTGAGTGAAAATATATTAATAGGAGAGTGAAAATGTATATATGTGAAAGGAGAATGTATGTATGTGAGAGTAAAAATATATGTAAGTGAAAGGAGAATGTATGGATGTGTGAGTGAAAATATATAAATATGAGAGTGAAAATGTATGAATGTGTGAGTGATAATATATGCTCGTGAAAGGAGAATCTATGTATGTGAAAGTGAAAATATATGTATGAGAAAGGAGTATGTATATGTGTGAAAGGGCCAGAATGAATAATGTCTTGTACGGCCCCTCATATATTCACATTTTCTTCAAGGATGCACATGGGTGACTGTTTGGATCACCTCGTGGTATAGTTGGTAAGTTCTTTCTAATTGCAGGGAGAATGTGTAGTTTTGGATTAATGTGTCGTCGGAGCAATGGGAATTTCTTTTCAGCATAATGGGTTGTTGGACAGATGGGCTTTCGGTTTGGGCCGAAAGGAACAATGGGCAGTGGGACTACTGATGAAACGCAGCCAGTGTTTACGTTTTTAATATGACGGAGTGCACACACTCCGTTACATTAAAATATACTTCCATATTTCTGACATTTTATATGAAACATTAAATGCGTTTAAATTACGTCTTAGTGTAGACCACATTTCACCGACCAGTGCAATACGACTTTGGGTAAAAACCTTCACACTAATCAATATCGTCTCTCTTTCAACCTACAACTGCAACTACAACAACTACAACAAATTATCAAAATGATTAAACACATTTGTGTTTTGTGACACATTGATGTTGTAACCGCATTTTAGCTGATTGAAAAGAGGGCAAAAGGAGGTCTGAGACGTTCAGACCGAATATCACCCAGTTTTCAAATCAACGTTGAAATCCTGGTTGGTGCTCACTGGGTAGTGTCTTGTGTTTGAAGCAAAATCCAGCTGGTTTCTCATTGATGTGGATTTGCTGCTCATGTGAATCCTCCCACAGTGTTTCATTAGCAGCTGTAACCACAGTGACTCTGATAAAACAGGAATTAGCAGAATCCATCTGATATGAAGCTGTGGTTTGAATACCACTTCCCTCCTCTTTGAAGAGTAGTCAGATATCTGTGTTCAGGTTTTTGTACAGCCTCTTCTACACTTTGTATCACTGTGTTTCTAGAGCACAGTAGTAGAGAGCTGTGTCTGCCAGGGTTAGGTCTCTTATGGTCAGCTCAGTTGAAGTTGGTGATGTTTGAGATTCATATCTTTTATTAGGAATATATTGGTAGCTGCTCCGTGATTTTGCTCCTTTCCAGAGTATAAACTGAGGTGCCTGAAGGTCAGAATGATGTCTGTACCAGTAAAGGTGAACACCTTCGTAATTTGTCTCATATTTACATGTGAGTGTGACAGATTCTCCTTCTCTTTTACTGACTTCACCTCCTACAGGAGAGATTTTCTGTCCAGCTATTAGTCCTGGAAAAAGTAGAGAAAATGAAGCCATTAGACGAACATTGTTGATGAGGCTGAGAGGAGAAGACAGTGGAAAATGTCAACTGTACAGTGTTACTCTGTGGACAGANTCACTTTACTTTGTCCAAAGTGACCTAACGTTAGCTTCGTTTGGCCAAATGACAGTGGCGACCTACTGACCACGGTGCCCCGCGAAGTGAAGTTCACACTTATTCATTTTCTATGGGACGTGTGCAACTCGCTTCTCCAGGCACTGTAGCCGACGGTGTGTGTGGAAGAAATCTTTTTGTTGAAGAAAACTTCACTCAGGTTCCAGATTGAAGAAAATAATCTTTACTTAAAGATATAATCTCAAAGATTTTCATTTAAATAAATGTCTGTTAAGTTACTATCTATCGCCAAATGAGGTACCACAGTGGTGACTGAGCCTATGGCCCACTGATGAAAATTCCTTGCATTTGTGGTATTACGACCTGGGTGTCGGTGGCGACTTTCCTGGAAAAATCACAAGCAGCCAGGCCCGGATTAACACAGTGTGGTTCCCTAGGGTGACCACACTTGAAGTGACCCCCTCCTCCCACTTTACATGTAAAAAAGTGAAAGTCTATGTAAATCTATGGATATAAAAACCATAGATTTACATGAACTTATAGCTAAAATACAGGCTCAACACACATACTACAGAAAATGTAAGACCAAAAAACTTGCACCATAGACATGGGCCTGCAAATGTCATACTAGCCCAAACACTGATGCTCAAATCTGAATGCAACTCACATCTCAATGCAACACGTCGTGCTAAATATCATTATTTCCNAAAAAAAAAACAAAGGTTAGAGAAAAGTCCAAAAACTGAAATCAGATTTCAGATTTGTGTATCAGAACTTTGTTTTCCGTTGTGTTAATAATCTAATGACCCCTCAGATTTATCTTGTGACCCTTTGGACAGGCCTGATCTCCAGGTTTGGAACCACTGAACTAAACTACCAAATTAAATATAAAGTAGTTAATATAGCTACACTTACACAGAAAGTAACTAAATATATTTACTCAAGTACTACACTGAAGTACAACTTTGAGGCACTTAACTTGAGTATTTCCATTTTAAACTATTTTAGTCCATCCGAAAGGTCTACATTTCAAAGTAAAATATTGTACTTTTTACGTCATTACATTTATATGACAGGTATAGTTACTAGTTACTTGTCAGATTAGGATTTTACATTAAAACATATGATAAACCTACAATANNTGGTTTTATTTATTTAATAACAGCTTGAGGCTAAAAATTAAAATTATTAAATTATCCAATATTTCACAAGAAAGGCTCTGAGTACTTATCACCACCATTTTCCCCTCCCGTCAGACAGTAACAATACCTCATTCTGATTGGCTGTCTTACATTTTAAGATCCCCTCCTGCAAAAATCTGGTCATCTCGCTCCACCTGTGCAAATCACCGACACACCTGCAGTTGATGCTGGACCCGGTCTGCTGTTTGTCCACATGTTTAATGCAAATTGAGGTAAGCCTCGTTATTTTTGGTTGCTGTTACTTGAAATGTCGCTGTTTAAGTCACTTTACTTTGTCCAAAGTGACCTAATGTTAGCTTCGTTTGGCCAAATGACAGTGGCGACCTACTGACCACAGTGCCCCGCGAAGTGAAGTTCACACTTATTCATTTTCTATGGGACGTGTGCAACTCGCTTCTCCAGGCACTGTAGCCGACGGTGTGTGTGGAAGAAATCTTNCCGGATTAACACAGTGTGGTTCCCTAGGGTGACCACACTTGAAGTGCCCCCCTCCTCCCACTTTACATGTAAAAAAGTGAAAGTCTATGTAAATCTATGGATATAAAAACCATAGATTTACATGAACTTATAGCTAAAATACAGGCTCAACACACATACTACAGAAAATGTAAGACCAAAAAACTTGCACCATAGACATGGGCCTGCAAATGTCATACTAGCCCAAACACTGATGCTCAAATCTGAATGCAACTCACATCTCAATGCAACACGTCGTGCTAAATATCATTATTTCCATCATAAATGGCCTGTACGAGGCCTACATGCAAAACCATTACAGAGTATGTTTAAAAAAAATCATTGCACCCATATAAAATAAGGCAAAGGCAAGTAACTGTCGCAAGCAACCATTTCAACAGCTGAATGATCATAGAGCGACAGGTGAGGTGATGTGAAAGTATAGGGAATAGCACATTGAGACAATGTATTGCAATGTGTAGGGTATTCGAAATTATGGTTCTTTTGTTGTTCTGTTGTTTTCAGAAACAGAAATTAAAGGAATGAAAACAGAACAGTGATTCGATTTTCATTTCCAAAACCCACAAACGAAAAGGCATTTTTCATCATCCTGGTCAGAAACGGCAGATACAATACTTATAGAGGACTTTGATTTTCCTTCTGGCCTTAGTAACACAGAAAATAAAATAGTTAACTAATGTATGAACCGTAGCACTCAGGAATATAAAGGTGTAGCCTACTTATTCCACACAGGAGGGTGGATTAGTAAAATGGTCTTTGAACATATTTTCTATCCGCAATAAAGTGTGCTATTACTACTGTTATTCATGAAATAAACAGTGTCTCTCCAGGACTGGCGCATGCACTTCTGCCACTCTAGGCAAAAAACAATTATGCCGCCCCTCTATTTGCAACATAGCAGCAACAACACACAAAGGCCAATGCCACACACATAACGCAAATAGTCTAGTGCAACGCTAGTGTGCTCAAAGTGTCAACAATATTAAAGTATGCATGACGCAATATGTAGGCACTTTGCAGGGCCATACACAAATAACGGACCAAACAGGTCTGCATAATAACTCCAAATTCTTTATAGCAGAATCATGACAGCATGTATAGCTATTTTACAAATAATCAAATTTCAGCTCCTCAAACTAAATAATACCAGTGCAAATCTCTCCTATACACAACTTTCATGAAACGTGCGCAAGCACATATAGCCTAATCAGCAACTTAAACAATGACTAGAGAGCAAATAAAGCTTACCTTTCAGAAGCATAGGCCATGGTGGGCCTTCATATATTTACTTTTTTTTTTTGTTGTGTTGCAATTTTTTATTTTATCACATTCGCCTTGTCTACTATTTCTTTATAAATGTGTCATTAACTGCAACACAATGTGGTGCGTTTAGTGTCACTACCAGCCGTCAACTGAAGTAAAAAGGGGGAGAGAAGTTTGTAGAGGAGGAAAAATAAACAAAAAAGAAGCACATGGCCAAGCAGCGGCAAGAAGCAGCACTTCATTCAGGCTAAATAAAAATGAGTAGAGCTGCAGTGGCGTAGCTACTTTGGGTTTACATGAGGGGGGGCAAGAGGTTTTGGCATGGTATGGGGCAGTGAGTGGGGCTCCCCACATGAAAATGAATGTACAACTTCTGTAGGCACATTTCCAATCTGTCAAGACAATCCGGCTGACAAAAATATCTATTACTGGATGAACAGACCATAATTTATTTGCATCGAAGCTTTTCTTCCCAGATCCAAATACAGAGCCTTGAGGCACCCCACAGGAAAAACATGAGTCAAAGAAGGTGGTGTTGTTGAATACAGGGCGATTAAACAATGTTGGCAGTAAGATTTGATGTTTGAAAAAAATTAGTTTGTTTCACTGATGTATTTCACATTTGTGTAGGGTATTGCAGTAATGACAGCCTAGCTTTCAAGCTTTCAAGCTTGATATCTGTAATAGTGACTCTACCTTCTGCCACAGGATTCTTCAATCTTTGGCTGAATGGACAAGGGGAAAAACTCAGAAGGAAGTTTTTCTTCCTCACCATTGGCATCTTCATCTTCATAGTTGTGGTTGTGACATTCCCTGGAAGATAAAACAACACCAACCCAATCCAAAACCTGTGTCGGGTTTCAAACATCTGCTGGTCGCCTGACAAGACTCCAAGTTGCTGCTTGAGGCTAAAAAGTAATTTTTGTCTTGTTTTGACTCAATATGACTTTTCTGTGTGAACTTTAATGCCTTCTGCTTCACCTTGCCCCAGGCTGTTGGGTGTGGACAGGGTGGTGATCTATAACACCAGCTGCAGCCCAGGCCCTGACCGCCTGTTGCAGAGCTACAGCAAGGAGGGTTTCGTGGAGATGGTTCCTTAGCCCATCGACCAGCATCTGAATCCATCTCATGGCTGGCTCTTCTCAAAGCATGGAGGGGACATGCACTACTTTGGCCAGTTAGCCACACTTAATGAGTGCATTTACAGATCCATGGACCGTTCCCGCTACGTCCTGCTGCATGACATCGATGAGATTATAGTGCCATACCAACACAGCAGCATGCAGATAATGATCTGTGGATGACTGTATGTGTTAATGTCTATGTGCTTCACAGGACGCTGGAGCAGACTTCAGTGCATTTAGTGCTTGAGAAGTTTGGAGAGCAGTTCAAGATTCCATCGGAGTTGTGACATTATTCACGCTCCACTGAGCACCCCTTCTGTTCAGCTGCTGGAGAAGATCCAGGCGGACACCCCACTGTGGGACTTCAAGGACAAGCTGATGCCAAATGTGAATAACGTGCTGAGGGGAGCGGGACTGTTGCACTCAGCGGGGCAGAACTGATGGTGGGATGGACACAAACACTGAGGGATGGAGATATCATGTATGTATTTATCAATCATATCTATAGTATTGTATTTTTAGCCATACTAGCAGCATTGTTCAATGGATAGTGTAAAAGGTTTGTAGATGTTATAACCGTACCCCCACCCAATGCGGATATTACATCGAGTGACAGCTGTTCAGACCTACGACCTAGGTTTACGAACGGGGTTTCCAGAATCTGCACGCAAGACCACCAAAGTCTGCTTAGGAAACCAAGTTACATTACCGCTGTACCACTTCTTTTAGGCCTATATAGTTGACTATGTGCCAACAGCCGGATAGCAACGGAATATCTGTGTGCAAAAGGTGTTGTTGCATTGAACATACTCCAAGAAGCCCCCTAAAGGGCTAACACTGGAGGAGGTCCACTCTGACAGTCTGAAGACACTCCCTGGTTCTAGAGGGCAGCCTCAGATCCCTGTCCCTGTCATGCAATTTAGGGCCTAATTATAAACCACAACATATCAAAATATAACAGGAAAGCTTCAGACAACCAAACTGAAACCTGTTCAACATGTCAGATCAACTAATCCGCAAGTCCATACATGGTCATACATCAGAAAAGCAACAAACTATTGGACATTTCTTTGTTTGTGACACACGTCACAACTCCTTAGCATTTGCGTCTTACGACATCTTTATCTGTCCTAGAGCACAAAACCACAATGAGACATCTTTAATGGCACTGTATGTGCCATTTCCGTTAAAGGCGTAGAGTCAGTCAGGAGCAGAAACCTTTATCGTAACATTCAATCAACTAGTTCCTAATTTTTTTCTTGGGGCCAGAGTCAGACATTGAAGCTCTCATTATTATACTCACTAGTTCCTTGTTTCTCTGTTTTATCAGAAAAGTGCATCAATAGTTCAAATTGTCACTGTACAAAAGTTCAGACATAGCTTATCTCGACTAACATGCTTCCACATGTTAGTTCAATTTGGGTTTGATATAGATTAATTTGAGAATTTGTAAAGAGAGGTAGGTCTGAGTGGGGTGTGACTCGGGCACTTAGGAAGTGGAAACTTCAACAATGGATTAACCACTTTTGTTTCTCTTCTGTCATTGCAGTCAATGCTTTTCTCCCCCAAGACTCCACCACCAGTGTCGAGGCCCTCAGGGATCTGTGTGGCTGCTTTAGTATGTCTATCTATACATTTATATAATTAACTGGATTTATATTGTAATAAAACGTCTCTACCCTGAGTAAGAATCATTATGAAGAATGAAATGCTTCTCAGTGATAAATGTAAGTGTTAGTGGTATGCATGTTCTCTCAGTTGTGTATTGACAGGATCCCGAAATAGAGGGGACATGCAAAACCTGTATAAATCTTGCCTTACTGGTGGTACACTCTATGCACCTACTGCTGTGCCACCATCTGGGACAAATGGGTGAGTATAACATGTAGAGTCAGGAGCTTTTCTAGAAATACAATTAAAACCTAGTAAAATGTGGTGACAGGTTTAGCAGAAGTTTACATTTTCATAGATCATTTTAGATCATTAATCTTCCTGCTATATGCAAAACTTTGTTGTCTGAACTGGGAGTGTTTCTTACAGCAGGCGGGACCGTTGGTCAACTGATACTGGACAGATTCAAAGGGCGGAGAATTTTCTCAACCCATAAAGGAACATTTAATTATAAACAAATTTATCAGACAAAATCTAATTCAAAATTTCTGCAAATATATCAAGTGCACGCTGATCAGACTGTCCGTGCGCACAGTGGAGAATCAGTACAAAATAAAATAACAGAAAACTTTATTAAAGCCGACAAAAAGCGAAAAAACTTAATTCTAACCCGTTTTTCGTTTGCCATATTAAATGGGGTAATTGAATGATTGGATGATACCCGGACCTTTCACCACTGGTATAGCCAAGTAATAAGAAGAAGAAGAACAAACATCTGTTTGGATCTCGCTCCAATGAGAGCCGGTCACGCCCTGAGATGCGCCAACACTGAGAACAGAGGCAGAAACAGAAGTGCAAGTGAGGAAACCACAAACCGAGACAGAGGCTGCACGTGTCCGCCAGTTCGAGTCAGAGGCTCTGCATCAGGAGGAGATCGGCACTCCAGCTTTCAGCAAGTTATAAGATTTAATATTTATGCTAAGAGCAGTAATACAGCAGTAAGGATTGAGTTCAAACTGAAGGAAATCTTGTTGAAGTAACTGCGGTTAACCGCCCCCTCGAGTTGGAGCGCACCCGTACTGTGGCTTTTATGGTAAATGCACTGAAACGGCCCAGAGCGAGCTCACAGGGGGGTTACCGACTCTGCTGTGTCAGTTTGCTAACTTTCCACAGACGAGTGTTGCAGAATGAAAGTCTAACCTGAAGAGAGGCTGTAAAATCTTAATGGTACCGGAGCATACAGTTGTGGGTAGGCCTACGATATGTGTATTTAAGTTCTAGTCTAGTTTCTATTTTATTCTAGTCTCTTTTTTTCATTTTATACTTCGATTAATATTTGTTTTTTTAATTTATATTTTACACATATATTATATTTTTTATTATACTTCATATTTATAGGTCTCTCTACTTCCTTATCTCTGTCCACCGAATTTCCCCTCTTGGGATCAATAAATGATTAACTCATTTTACAATTTACTGGATAGGATCCACATTTGACTATGTGAGGTTGTCCAGTTAAGTTCTAGATAGGTCTCCCCACAGTAATCTCATTGAGTAAGGAAACTAACGCAAATGCCAGCAGGTTCAATTTTGCTTGTAGCCAATGGTTTGGAAAAAGACACGGAAAGTTGTCCAAAAGGTGCATCACATTGCCAGGGTCACACTATCTCAGCACCAAGGGTTATTCCCATTTCTTACTGTGGATAGCAGTAATTGATATTAAAGGATAAGTCTTTTGATATACTACATTTTTTTCATTTGTCAACAAATTCCATGAAAAGAACTGATCCCACTAACATGTGTTTCCTGTGTAGCCAAAGCCTGATATGGCTAATTCCTCTGTGCCATCGGAGCTTCATTGTTGTCCAAAACCTGATTGGCTCCCAGTACAATACAGTATCACCTTCAAAATCCTGTTAATAGTCTATAAAGCACTCAATGGTTTGGCTCCTCAGTACATTTCTGACTTGCTCACTGATTATAACCCAATCAGGCCTCTCAGGTCATCAGGCAGAGGTTTTCTAGCTGTACCCAGAATTAGATCCAGTTCTGGTGAGGGTGCCTTCAGTTACTGTGGTCCTGCTCTCTGGAACTGCTGACTTGAGGTCCATCACAACTGTGTCCACAATTTGTGTGTGTGTACTCGTATGGTTGCACTTGTTTCTTTCACAGTTGGTTGTGATAGGGAAGGGGTTTCTATTTGATTGTGTTGATGTTTTATACTGTATAGTAATAATACATTAAGTTTATATAGCACTTTTCTCAGTGCTCAAAGATGCTTTGCTACCTATGTTCTCATGTTTATGTCTATAGTTTTATATTTTGTCTTTCAGTGTAAAGCACTTTGAGTTTACATGTAATGAAATGTGCTATATGAATAAAATTGCCATTGCCATAACTAAGAGATGCATTCTAACATGCTCACAATGACATTTCAATTCAATTCATTCAATTCAAAAAACTGTATTTATCCCCAAGGGGCAAACAACAGTGACCATGTAGCAAGAGGTAAAGTCAGAGAGAGTCCAGTCCTNNGGGGGGGACCTGGGACTGGTGGCAGACCAGTAAGTGTGGAGGTTAGTCCTAGGCGAGATTGGAGGAGGAGGCCAGGGGCACATTGTAGTTCAATAGGCGAACAGCCTCATGTATGAAGGTTGCCTTCCTAAACACTAAAAACAAAAAAATCCAACCTTGGAATAGTGATTCTCTCAACAGTACGATTCATATGGTCAGATAAGGACATCATGAAATTTATTTACCAAAATGTATGTTTTTTCATAGCCTTTAATGAACACCATTTCCCATAAGTCCTAGATGTTCGCAGGATAAACAGAGTCCATGAGCGAGTTGAGTTGCCACAGTTAGCTCAGACATGTCTGTAATAACAGCAGGACAGAGAGGGCTGAATGCTGTAGACGTTTTTAGACAGCTGAGATTACAACTAGAAAGCTGAAAAAATGACTTTAGAAGAGAGCTTTGGTGAGTTTTGTGGATATGGACGAAACCAAGTTAGCCAAGGTGACGCAAGTACCCACGCTGCCGCGCTCGCAAACTAAACGTTGTTTAAGTCGTTGTTTTTCTATTTCTTATAGCAACTGCTTATCTCATATAGAGAATATGGAGAATAAACTTCAGGAACATGCCTCATTTTTTCAGGAAGACCGATGAAATAAATAAGAGATTGCACTGAGTTACAGAAGCTAGTGGAACAGAGACTAGCCCGGATGAGACGTCAGGACCACGTGTAGAGCCATGCTAGCATGGCTAAAAACACCAATGAGTGCTATAAGGCTGGTGGGGAACCACTCCAGCTTAGTGTGTGTGTATAAATTACTAGTTTAAAGCACAACTGAAAGTGATTTCTTATTTCTTATTTCTTATGCACAGGTGTAGGTACAACTACAGGTACTGTAGATGTAGGTCATGCGAAGACAGGAAAGCGAACAAAAGTATTATTTTTGCAAGCTTATTTTTACTAACTGACTGGAAACTGTATTTTATATTCCATATTTTACATTGCAATTTGCCAATGTTTCTGACGTTCCTGGGTGAAGAATGATATGAATGAGTCATACATTGCTGCACCTGACACACAAATCTGACGGGACACTGTGGGTGAAATCCTGTATGTAGATGAGAAGGCCAGCTTTTCAAGCCAAACATATCTGGCACTGCAATGATATCCTTAGAAAAAAACTTTCATGATCCAAAAATGTAGTAAAACAAGATTCAAGTTTCTGTACTGCATATCCCATAACAGACATAACCTGACATACTAGCATGAAAAAGTCACAGGGTTCATTCTGTAATGGCAGAGCCTGTTACCACAGGTACCTTTTGAGTCTTACTGGGAAGGAAGAGCAGTGTCTGTTCTGGAATGAATGATTTAATCATACAGTATGTTGACTCGGCAAGAGACGAGTTTGGGTTGTGAATTTGGTAGTAGAATGTAACCAGCTTATCTCTAATGACAAAATTATAGACAGATAGATTGTAGAAATATATGAAGAATATGGATCCTGGAGTTAAGCAACGTCCAGGTGCTGCCAGACAGATAGAACCTGAGCCACAGAACCTCCTCTTCGCCATGGAGACCCGGGAAGAGGATAGGCTACGCAAACACACAAGAGGCAAAGCTCAAACACACCATTCACACAGACAGGAGAAAGGAAACGAACACACACAGAGGGAGAGAGACAAAGACAACATGCACACAAGGGAGAGAGAGAGAGACAAGAGAAGAGGCTCAATCTCCATATCCAAAACATCTGGAACAAGGCGCCGACTGCCAGGGGAGAGAGAGAGGTTCCAGGACCAGCACATAGAAACTTGAGTGAAAAGAGAGGACAATGAGCAGAAAATGGCCCCTCTAGGAGTATACAGTGATCTATGGTGACGAAAGCTGCTCTGAAGTCCAATAATAGAAGCACTGAGGTGGAATCTGAATCCATAGTAAGCAGAAGATCATCCTCCACTTTAGTAGGTGTAGTTTCGGTGGAGTGACAGGCCCTGAAAGCAGATTGAAAATGTTAAAAAAGATTCCTGATATAATTTTGAACTTACACAATATGTAGATATCTATGTGTATAAACAATAACGTCATTGCCATATTTACGCCTAATTTAGATTACGTTATTTTGAGTGTTGATGGAGCAGCTACAATATTAGCATAGCCCTGATCGATCCGAACTCCATTCAGAAAACAAGAATTTTAAAAGCTGTTTGTTTTGTCGTGTTGCAGACAGACCTGACAGAGCCAGATATTTTCCTCAGGAGCTGCAACATCAGAAATGACCACAGGGATGAATCAACACCTCTCGTAGAAAGCATTCATTTCAGGGATGTTGAGTGGATTGCATTATATTGTACAGGTCTACCTGTAGAATAAACCAATAAGTCAGTGTTGTTACATGCTCCCCCCTCCTTGTGTTCTTCTCTCCCCTCTTCTTCCTCCTCCTGTCTCTCTCTTTCTCAGGTGTCCCTCATCGGTGATCAGTGGGTGGACCTGCCCATATTTAAGGGAGGCTCAAGGAGAGGGAGCTCTCTCTCTTCCACCCTAAGCAGCATTCTGTTCAGCGTTCTGTTCCTGTTGCTCTTTATTTTGGTGTTTATTTCTTTTGAGGATGGAGGTCTGGTAGTTCAGTTTTCGCGGCTTTGTTTTGGTTGGGTTAGTTTAGCCCCCATGTTTCTATTAGGTTAGAGAGGAAAGTTCTGGGTCCTACGGCCACTTGTGTGGCTAGCCCAGACTTCCCCCTTCTTTTTGTTCCTTGTCGCCAGACCTCCAGACTCCCATAGTTTTGGTTAATTTATGGCAATGTATTTTGTAAATAAAATCATTGTTCCTTTAAAACTAGTACACGGGTATGGCGTCTCTTTATATGTTGCTGGTCCCAAAGTTGAGCCAAACGTTTTGTTTGTTGTGGCTGTAACAGTGTATAAGTGAAAATCAATGAGTTCATCACTTCAGAACATTTCGTTAAATTAGCTTTGGCATCAAGAAGAGAAATGTTGGTGAAACATCACGCACACGCTGTTAAACATAAAAATAGAGTTAACAAAGACTATTTTGCACATGACAAGGGATTAAACAGTTGTTTCAAATAGAAATTGGTCACATTCACACCTCTTAAGGAGGTTTCATTACAGTGTTTGCTCTGTTCTTCAAATGTGTAATCTCTAACTGTGATTCCTAATTCTGCCTCAGGTTGGGAATCTATCTTGTCTGTGGCTGGATGGACACGGTAAAAGGATTCAGAGGGAAGTTCTTCCTCCTCTTCTTTGCTACCTTGGTCCTCATCCTCTGCTTCACCGTGAGAACACCCAGCACGTTCAGATCCATCCCGAAGCCGCGTGGGGCTCTGAACTCTTGCCCCCTCTGGATCTCTGAGCAGACCATCACCCCCCTCAACAATACCAAGCACTTACTGGTGTCAGCCTACATGGACCAAAGAGTGAATGGCTTTGATATACGCATCATTGGCATATTTAGGAGGGACTCCATCCAGCCCCTTCACTGTCTTTTCTGCTGTGCAGGACAGTTATCAAGCACAACTCCAACAACAGTTTTACAACACTCAGACAACTTTGGTTTTCCCTTCGTCACTACTGATGTCATGTGTAAGATTCCTCAAAACTGCAACGCTACACATGTTGCCCTTCTGACTCAGCCAGACAGAGATGGGACATTTAACCAGACTTGGCTTCGTATAAGAAACAAGAAGACCAACGGGAAGGAGGACAAAAAGTTGCAGTTTAACTTCACAGTCTGCGTCTCCAACCTGTTTGGAGAATACAACAATGTGCTTCAGTTTGCACAGACCCTGGAGATGTACAGGTCAGCACAGCAACAACACCACAAACCAGTGTCAAAAATGAGCTGAATCACCTTTTCTCTGACACTTTATAAAAGAACGTAATATTGTAAGCTTTACAAACGTGTTTTTATTACTGCAGTCATTTCTTTCATTAGTGGACAGTATGTGTGCGGAGGGAGGAGAGGGTAGGCAGTGTCACCATGGTGTATACAAATACTTGCAGTAAATGTGCTTGCACCCATGCATGGCATCCTTTGAATATGTTGTGTAATGACAAATGTTATGCTGTAGAAGATGGGAAGGAAGAGAAGAGGTTTTGTTTTGACAATGATGTGCCCTAGTTTACACAGATCCTGGAGATCTGCACTTTACAAGGCAAATATGGTATGCAGGGGGTGGACACAGTAACAAGAATAACACCACAAATGACAGCCTGAAAAATAGCCATAGAGCTGAACCAACGTCTCTTTGACAGTCTCAAGATAAATTAATGGAATAGTATGACATTTTCAGAAATATGTTTTTTTTCACTTTCTTGCTGAGTGTTAGATGAGAAGTAGATGCCAGTCTCAAAAATATTAGTAAGTATGAGCCAGTTGGCTTAGCTTAGCACAAAGACTGGAAACAGGCCCAAAAGCGCCTCTACATCACACTAATTAATGTCTCGCTCATTTAATCCATCCAATTACAAGCTTCAAAAGGCACTATTTTCAGGGCTACTGTAACAGGTATTGCTGTTCTCTCTATGTGTGTAGGTGTGGTAGTGTGTGCACTGTCACCATGGTGTATGTAAATCTTTGCGTTTTGTTGTATGCATGCTTGAATTCTGTGGAAGAGGAAGATGTATTATACCTGTGTGTTTACAACTAAACTTGAATGGTTTTTTAGAAAATGTCTAGTGTAGTAATGCTTTTAGTTATTTGTTTAAAAGGGATACACCACCAATTTTGGATGACATTTGGCTCTTGCTCCCACGTGGTTTGAACACACTTATTGTAAGCCACTTTGGACGAAAGCTCCTGCAAAATGGAATGGAATGGAATTAATTTTAACCTATGCTTCACCTTGCCCCAGGTTGCTGGGTGTAGACAGGGTGGTGATCTATAACACCAGCTGCGGCCCAGACCTCGATCGCCTGTTGCAGAGCTACAGGCAGGAGGACTTCGTGGAGATGATTCCTTGGCCCATCGACCAGCATCTGAATCCATCTTCTGGCTGGCTCTTCTCAAAGTATGGAGGAGACGTGCACTACTTTGGCCAGTTAGCCACACTTAATGAGTGCATTTACAGATCCATGGACCGGTCCCGCTACGTCCTGTTGAACGACATCGATGAGATTATAATGCCATACCAACACAACAACCTGATGTCTCTGATGAACATGCTCCAACAGCAACATCCAAATGTAGGGTATTTTGTAAGCGTTTGAGAATAACATAACATGTTACCCAAATGTATTTATCGTATTTAGTTTATTTATACTCTATTGTCTTTCCAACTTCCATGCACCCATCGAACCTCATTCTGCAGACGGGGGTGTTCCTCATTGAGAACCATATCTTTCCCAAGAAACCCTTTGAGGAAAGTACAAGGGGTCCCCTGCCTCAATGGAGAGGGGTGCCAGGCTTTAATATTCTAGAGCACATCTACAGGGAGGAGCCCGACAGAAACGTATACCACCCCCACAAGATGGTAGTTCAGCCAAGGTAGGCTGATTTCTCAGACTGTTTGTGAAGTCTCGGGAGCTTTTCCTCAAGGCTCACACACAATAACGTGGATGAATATGGACTACAGTACATGTGTACATGGATTACAGATGTCCTGAGAGAAACTGTTCAAAAAGTATTGAATATAATAAGTAGCAGCATTCATGTGATGCTTAGTGAATGTGTGGTTGACCATGTGTAAATTTATTTATGCACATCACAGGTTGGTGGAGCAGACCTCAGTACATGAAGTGCTCAAGATGTTTGGACAGAAGTTCAAGGTTCCACTGGACGTCTGTCGGATCATTCACTGTCCAATCAGTACCCCGACTCAACGGCCGCTGGAGCAGCTCCACGTGGACACCCGGCTGTGGGACTTCAAAGACAAATTGCTCCCCAGTGTGAGCAAGGTGCTGAGGAGAGCGGGGCTGCTGAGTTTGGAGGGGCAGAGCTGATGGATAGGATGGACAGACGCTCAAGATGGACGCACAAGCCGAACTGTAATGGGTTTTTGTAGATTTTTCACTGAAAACAGCTGCCTGCTGCAACTGGAAACGCTGATGAGAGCAGTGAGAATGAACCAAAACCAAAAGGACCGCTAAATAATGAGCTGAAACAAGTAGCTCGATCCTGTCAATTCCTCCTTTACAACATCAGGAGGATTCGCCCCTACCTTACCAGGTGCTGATCCAAGCCGTTGTCATCTACTGCCTGGACCACTGCAACTCCCTCCTTGCTGGAGACCCTGTGTCTGCAATCAAACCTCTGCAGCCAATCCAGAATACTGCTGCCTACCAGGTATTCAACCTTCCACACCACTCCTCTGCCTCGTTCACCACACTGGCTCCCTGTTGCTGCTCGCAGCCAGTTCAAAACTCTAGGTGCTGGCCTACAGGGCAGTGAAGGGAACCATTGCGCTCCTCTGCCTCTGGATGTTTAGCTGTCCCATCACTCAGAGGACCCCGTGGTCGCTCATCTCAGTAAAATCTCTTCTCTGTTCTGACTCCACAGTGGTGGAAGTCAGGACAACAGAGTTACTGACCATCTTCTGCCACAGGCTAAAAACCATTCTTACCAAACCATTTCTAAAAGAAAACATCTCTAATCACTTGTACGGTAGCACTGAACATGCTTATAGTTATTTGTTTAAAGGGGATACAGTCCCAGTTTTGGATATATAGTTCTTCCACCTACGTGGTTTGAATGCACTTATTGTAAGCCGCTTTGGAAGCATCTGACAAATGAATGTAATGTACATGTAAAAAAAAATGTAGCAATTAGATACTGTTTCCCTTTTCAGTCATTCTAGCCGCATGGCTCTATGGAAGGCAATGTTGATCCACTTTGGTCCAGACTGAAATGTCTCGACAACTACTTGAGGGGGTGCCATGAAATTTGGTACAGATATCCATGGTGCCCAGAGGAGTTGGTGATCCTCTGACTTTTCCTCTAGTGCCACCAGCAGGTCAAAGTTTTCATATATCTTGTGAAATATCTCAGCATCTATAAGATGGATTGGCACCAAATTTTGAACAGACATTTGTGGTTCCCAGACCATTTATCCCACTGAAGCCATCATCAGGTCCTCCGTCGGGTACTTTCTGCAGCATGGCTGTTGACACTCGGTCTTGTTAAACTGGACATACTTGAGGTAGCAGTGGAAAATCTTGTGTTGGTTTTGGTCTACACGTTCATGTATGACTAATACTGTGGAAACAAAGGCTAAGGGTGTATCGCAAAGACAATCAAAATTCAAAAGTCGCACAGCAGGTTTAGGTGACAGATGACTTTCAACAGTAGGGGAGTCGTTGAATGCAGAAAAAATAATTACAGTAACATACTTCTCACTTCATGACTGGATTGTTGATACATACAGTAATTACTGAATTATTCAGTAGGCTGTCTGCTGATTACTATGTGGTTTACCAGTAGTGTGGGATCATGTGTTTAGTACTCTTTACCAATATTATAAGCATCCCACTCTTATGCTTATGGTTTTCTGGTTATAATGTAATTACATGTCACTTGTTTTCACAGCTTTTACCCAATTTTGACACATCAGCACAAACCTCTTGTTACTGCCTGAGGGAAAGCTACCAGTCTAAACCTTTTTGTGTTCTTCGTGCCATTAAGTGTTTGTAATCTACTCACATATTTAGCGTGTTAAATTATCTCACTTTTCTGCATTCAAGGGCTCCCCTCCTATTTTCTATGTTTTATACTGATCCATTTGGGAGTTTTTTTCCCCCACTTTTAACCAAATATGGCTGTCATAAAGTGCCATCTGTCATGATGAGTACAACAAATACAATGAAGCAACAGAGGCTGATGGTTAATGTTTGCTCTCTGGTGACATCTGCTGGCAAATAACAAGTTTAACAAGATTACTACTCCTGACTACTATGGTCTATGATATTACTATTACTATCACTACTACTACTACAACAACCAAAACTAATCATCATCCTCAACATAAACTGGTTTTTATATTGTACTTAAATAAAAATTGCAATATAATCTTTCCATCACATTGAAAAGAACAAGTGGTCATAATAAACATAATACAACATACCATAACAGATTCTATGTAAGATAAAGATCATCAAATATAAAGCTTTGAAAGTGTTATGAGCAGCGTTTTCCTGAAAGAGGCAACTTTTCTTTCACCACTTCATTTCTAAGGACATTCAGCACCATCATATGTATAATCTCTCTTTAAACAATGCCCAGGTTTTCTTATGTGTTGAAGGTGGTGCCAAAGGGCTGGAGCCTAGTGTTTAAATTTCCAAAGGTATTCAATGTGATACTGTTTTGGTGAGTCGTCTCAGGGCTTCAGCAGAGATGGGAACGTCAAAGATCCACCGCTTAACAAATGATTCGGATGTAGTCTTCAAGCTGTGGTGAGACAATTCAAGGACTGATCTGTTACTTATTGGTCTACCTGTACTAGCTTACAGCCTGCTAGATTACATTTAGAGACTGCTGCTGGTAAAGGTTTAAGCATGTCACAGTTTTTCTGCCTTTCTGTGCTTTCTTTCTGTTACATTTTTATATTTTCCACTTCCTTACCTTCACCATACAACCTTTCTCTGCTTTGCTGGGGCCTCAAAGGTTTCTGTCTCCTGTAGGCAACAGAATGTGTATTAAACTAGTGAGTGTTGTTCCTTTTTATTGTATTTAAGTGCTCTATCAAAATAAAATAAAAAATCTTAGAAGGTGTGAGCTTATATGAGAGTAAGAAAAAAAATTACTATGTATTTTTTAATCCTGCATTGTTGTAGTTTTTCTTAAAAATATGGGACAGGACCCTGCTGAGTTTGAGCAGGCACTCAGTTCCCTTTTAAGAACAGAAACATATTGACATTCCCTTCCCCTCCCTTCTGAAATTTGATCAACACCAGGTAAAACCATGCTCCACGTAGACAAACTCCAATAACCTCCTTAGGGATGTAACACAGGTGTATCATATAACCAGCAAAAGGCAATTTTTACTATGTTTCAAGACAACAAGGATATGGGAGATTTAAATTAATTAAATTAAATTAAATCAAATCCAGCAAAGTAAAATACAATACACATTATTATATTTCCTTTTTATGTATGCATTTAATGTGTCATAATAAAATGAAAAACATATATTAAAAGTTCAATTATTTAACTTTTTGTCATTAATAACTGAACTTTAGGCATTTAAGGTCGTAGTTGTTGCCAACTAGACAAACAACCCACTTCTTGGCACTGCATTGCCACCAAAATTGATGTTTACAACCTTGATCATTTCACAGAAATGTAGACAGAATAAATATCAAATTATAGCCCAAAAGTCTGTCTGTCAACTTGATTGTTGCTTTCACAATCAGAATTACGACTGGTTCAAATAAGAGAACAGAGAGCATCCATGGCTGTGGGTTCTTAAAAGCACCGATAATGCCAACGTGCGAACACAAGAGCACAGACACAGGAAACATTAGGCCAAGCTATTATGAAGAGTGTAGATAAACAACCTTAGAGCAACTGCTGCCAGTTTTGCTACCAGTGTAACAGGAAGTATTCAGACTTTATGAATTGTGAAATACAGGAAGTGTTCAAAATGTTGTCAAGAGTTGTCAAGACTCGACGGTCCTTTGGATTAGGGTTGTTCTTTTAAAGTAGTATCTCTCAGGTGAAATGGAGAGTTATTGTAATACATACAGTATTTGATCCTTAGTCGTTGTTTAAGACTTAAAGGTACATGGACACAGACAGACTTAAGTCAGGATTAATGAAAGAGGGAGGTCGAAAGGTCAGTGAAAGCATTCAAAAGAGGATATGCGGTATGTGCTATATAGAACACATTTATATTAGGATACTCTAAAGTAGATGCTACACCACTTTAATGCTTTACTTTCATAAAGACAGTTATATCAAAAGATTTCAACAGCATATTTCACTGACACCAGGCATACGTTTGATTTCAGAAGCGAGGGGGGGGCACAATAGAGTCACAACAACAACAACAAAAACAAGTTTTTTTTATATGAGTGATGTTATTTTCTTCATTTATAGAAGTTTGTATTATCTGGCAAATAAATTAGGACTAAATAGGTTATCATGCTTTCAATAATAGTATACCAAAAGGTCCATTGGTGACTTTACTGTAGCTTTCTCTATCCTCCCCTAGAAAAAAATATAGCCTGCAGGTTTTGACCCAAACTAATGTACTGTATACAAGACAAACTTCCCTGAATACATTTAAACGGATTCACCTCCCGGTAGCTGTAAAAGTAAACTCCTAAAGGGGAGCAGCTGTTGTCTGACAGGTTGTCAAGGATGGAATGAAGTAATATGACTTCAGAGATCGAGGTATGACTTCCTGGTAATGCCCTCAGTGATGCGCTACTTTGTATTGTATCACATGTAGTATTAGTGCGATTGGCTTCGCAGCAACTTTTAAGCCTTGAGACAAGACATAGACCACATATCAAAGCTCCTCTCTCGACGTCTTCTTCTTTTTTTTGGATTTTTTTTTTTTCATATCACTGCGACGCGTTTCCGCTCCACCCTGGATAACTTGGTGCTGATCACGCCCAGAAACGAATAAATGAGCAGCGGGGTTAAAAGAGAAACACAGGAAGGAAGGGAGAGAGGGACGGAGGGGGCAGCCAGATGAGCGTTCAGTAGCACCTGCTGAAACTACAAGCAGAGGTACTCGAACATTATCCCACCCCCTCACCCCCTTTTGTCTCGTCCGGGTCTTCAGTCGCCTGCTGTCCTACACCAGGAGGAACACACTGACCACACTTCAGCTCTGAGTGAGTTACTGTATGTTGAATACGGGCTTTTTATTAACATTAACACGAATTAGCTCCTGCGTGGAGACTTGTGGGTGTAACTTCCTCCCAGCTAACGGTAACCCGCTGCGATATTGCCTTAAATATTCCCCTCATGTTACACACTCAAGAATGACTTTATAGCATTTGAAGTGTTGCTCTAGTCTTACAAATATCATTAGGATGTGGTATTATAACATGTAGAGTGCAGTTTTGCCAACATCCAAACACTGGTTGTGTAAAGGTTTTGCTGCAATATCCCCCCCCCCATTTATTTATTACCGTACGACTGTTCTGAGGAAACTGTGCTTCCTGAAAGCCGCATAATAATAAAACGCCTTGCTTCTTTTGGACTAATTGATTACTGGAAATTGCCGTTTACTTAATTTGCTGTGCGCAGTTCTGGGACCATGTCCATGACCATGTTCATTCGGCCACAGTCTCCCTGGATGCCGAGAGAGCACCACTGAAACACAGCAATTTATTTCTCATGATGCAGACGTGCTCATCTCGGTGCATGGCCGACGTATAAAAGTTTATATATGGGAAGCTCTCCCATGTGTTATCTTAGACTTTGTCCCTCCACATAAGCAGTGTGTGTACTCGAGCACACCTTAAAGATTTTTTTCGTTATGGATCAAAGATTCTGTTTTGTGGAAAAAGCTCAGGGTTCAAAGAATTTGTAGTTTGTGAGAAAACAGACAAGTTGTGCGAGCTGGTTTAGAGAAAAGCAGGTGTTTTGCAGCTGCAATGTCAAGATAAAGTGTGTTTGCTTCCAAGGAGGAGTTTCAGTGTGCAAGCAGTTGTGAAAAGGCTTTGAATATTTGCTCTGACTGTCTAGCATTTGGACACTTAAAGGTGATAAACGGTGTTACGAGAAGTTTGAATTGTGCGGGTTGCTCTGTGTGAGGAGTGTGCAAGATGACTTGCACTGTGATGTGGCCTTCGACTGGCTATGGTTCATGTCATTGTGCCTCTGTTTGTCTGGAGACTGTCACATCATTGTTAGGCGGTAGAGGAAGAGAAGGCGAGCTCTGGGTGGAAATGATTTCAGCCCTTGCTTGTGGCTACACATCTCTTGGGTAATTTCTTCATGACAACTTCCTCATCAAGCGTTCTACTCATGTGCAATCGCTGTTTTTGCGATAAGCGCCACAGGAAGCAGCATGTGCAGAACAAGAGCAGCTCTGTTTGGCCATCTTTTTGTGTGTCGTGGTTGTTGCTCAACCAGTGTTAGGCTTAACCTTCGCTTATGTTTAATGTTTTGCAAAAAATATGGCAGTCTGCCAAAGATGGCATCACGTCATATTACCACATTAACATTAAACCACTGGATGTTAACTCTTCAGCATTATTTCCATGAGGTGCTGCAGAGACAATGCCCCATCAATGTGACGTGACTCACAGTTGAGGTACTTCTACTTCTTGGATTGGCATGACACTCTCTCATCAGTAAAAAAAAAAATTAAGAACTGCTGTAGAAAATATCTTATTCTTTGATAAAAAGTAAAAAGTAGAAGCCTGTGCACATAAAAAACTTCAAGTTAGACGTTAACTAAACTTCCCAAGTTGCAAGAAACATCCAGTAACAAGCTTAAATAAAAAACTAATAGCATGTGGAATTTATAGATTGTGTTTGCCATGCC
Source organism: Oplegnathus fasciatus (assembly GCA_003416845.1). Lineage (NCBI taxonomy): Eukaryota > Metazoa > Chordata > Actinopteri > Centrarchiformes > Oplegnathidae > Oplegnathus > Oplegnathus fasciatus. The sequence continues at coordinate 276,535 of NTHP01000492.1, read as the reverse complement.
TTATCTGTCTGTGGGTGCCCTATGATAGCGAGGCACCAGTCAAGGGTGTACCCTTGCCACTTGCCCAACACATTTGTGAAAGGCTCCAGTGTCTGCAGATCTGAGCAGGAAATCTTTAGAAAACGAGTGGATGGATGGAGTATAATACAGCACAACAGAAATTGCGCAGTACCACTCAGCTACTCATCAGCTGGATGTGCAGTGAAACATAAAAAAGGTTCAATCTGTGTCTACGGGGAAACTTCAGAGGAACTGTTAAATGTTTCTAAAATGGGGTGGGGGTTATGGACGGTCAGTTTGATAATTGGTTTATATTCATGGTTAAGATGGTTGATTTAGGCATACCCAAGGGTGTAGATTTGGTCAGAGAATTGGGGGAGAGGACAAAGGAAGTGGGAGAGGGAGTGTTTGAAATAAGAATTCAAACTGAATGAACTGAGCAATAATGCAACTGTCTTTTCAAAGCTGCTGTTCCTAAATGCACACGGAAGAGATTTTCTTAATGATTGCCCGTCGGGCCATACAACTAGGCTTGGCACTAGTCTACAATAAATGACACCAATACAGTGTTTGAAAACCTTTGACATAGGGAGCTACAGAATGAAAAACTGCCATCAGCAGTGAATATGTTGGTAAACCAGTGAGAGTATTAACCCTTTTATCATTGTTTTGTAAACTCACCTCATTCAGTTCAGTTCTATTCATTTTTTCTTTTAAAAACATATTTTCAGTACTCAGAGCTTGGCATTCCAACTCCAGAGATTTTAATGTGTTTCTTACAGTTTTCACTGTAACATGGTGGAGTTGCTGGATTATCATTATCATCAGGAATAGGCTGGAAATAATTTTCAAGTTCTTTGTGGGTAGATTCCTTTGCAGGAGATTCTCCTGTGAGAATCTGGTCTGCAGTAGGATGTCTGTCTTGAGGACAATCTGTTGGAGGGATTACTGCTGCAGCTGATGACTTCTTTGCTTGCTCTTTTCTTTGGAGTTTGCTCTTCTGTCTTCTGTCAAATACATCTAACTGCATCCTTCTTCTTCTCTTCTCCGGGGATGGTACATGTTTGAAGATGGATGGGACGTAGTCGGGTGACAGAGGGTTGTCTACGGTGGCCCTGAGGGTCAAAACACAACAACATTTCAGAAAACACAACATGTCACAAAACACAGCAAGATTTCACAAAACACGACAACATTTAACAAAACACGACAACATTTAACAAAACACGACAACATTTCACAAAACACAGCAAGATTTCACAAAACACAGCAAGATTTCACAAAACACAACATTTCACAAAACACAACAACATTTAACAAAACACAACAACATTTCACAAAACACGACAACATTTCACAAAACACAACATTATTTCGCAAAACACGACAACATTTCACAAGACACTTCACAAAACATGACATTTCACAAAACACAACATTTCACAAAACATGACATTTCACAAAACACAACATTTCTGAAAACATGACATTTCAGATTACGGAAAAGGTGGGACAACACGATAGCCCCTGGCGATAGTTCAATGTCATTTCCTGTTTCTGTGAAAAGTCATTTTGTTTTGTGAAATGTCGTGTTTTCTGAAATGTTGTTGTATTTTGTGTATTCAGCTGCTTATTTTTCACCGGACCGGGTTGAAACCCTAAGGATAATTTGCAACATGTATTCATGTAAATAGTTGTTGCTGAAGAAAAATAAATTTTACCTGAACGAAGAATCTTTAATTTTCAAAAATTAATATCTCCACTAGTGTTCACTTTCTTGCAACCAAATTTTGATGCTGTGTATTAATATAGTTCTATCACATGTAGAAGTTTTTGGTCATGCATAAAAACTTAAGTGCCACTGATCTTGCTAAATATCACTATAGAGTTGAAAAAACCCACATATTTTGACTGTATTTTCCCAAGAAGGATTATTTTAATTTCCTTGGAACTTTTTATGGGAAAATGTTAATATTCATAGCAGATATATAAAAAATCATCATGTCATTTAATATTTTTTGAAAATAGCTATTATATATTTATTATATTTTTTGTACTTTTCACTGGCTGTAATATTACATTCAGTGGTTTCATTTCACAGGTATATTTTTACTACGCTGAATTCAAGGTTTTCTATCCCTGTGTGATACCTGTTGAGCCTGTTTTTCATTGGGTTCAGGAAGTTTGGAAGTTACAGCTCTGTTACAGATCAACAGAGCTCCACAGAGCTGTAACTTTCCTGAACCCGGTAAATACACATGTAGTTACAAGTATTATTTCATGTAGAGGCTTAACGTTAGCCTTTGTTAGCCCCGCAAAATCCACGCCATAATGCATAGGTCGAACTTGCCTTTTAGTATAATAAAATTGTCAGAAACCGTAATAAAAGCCTGTTAAATAAATCAGACAGAACGCGGTTTTTGCAATGAGAAGCGTCTTCTTCCTGTTGTTTTCTATAGGCAGTAAGCGTTTTGCGTGCTGTTTATGCGCCCGGAGCGCCTCGAGTTGAAAAAACTTCAACTCAGAGCAGAAAAGCGCCCGACGTCATTTGCGTTTTTTCCTATTGTCCAATCGGATTAAATGAGAGGCCAAACTGTTGCCGTTAAAACAAACGTGACCTACCGCAAGTGCCCTCCACCTGTCCATTTTTTATGCAGATGTTTCTAGCGAAAATAAAAGGTAGGCTACAGATCTGTGAGTTTACTTAACAGCAAAATCACGGTTAGGCTAAGGAAAGTTGATTAGCAACGATAAAAAAAAAAAACTTAGCGAGCTGCTCTTTTTTTAAATTGTAATCTTCAACTAAAAAGGCAGTGCGGTGCGCCTCGCGTTTTTCAGGCTGCAAAACGCGCTCTGTCTGATCAGGTGTTTCAGTGAATTGGGGATATGGATGAATGGTGCAAGTCTTTGGCTGCAGTGTATCCTACCGCCCTGGCAGGAAACTGATGATTGTGATGATTGTTCCTGAGTTTGATCCTTGTTCCTTGAAGATTAGGCTCCTGGTCTCATCAGTTGGAGTAGCTCGCCATCAGAGTTGCTTCATACTCAAGAAAAAACCTGGCCTGTATAGGTAAACAAGGCCAGAACTCTCTTTTAACAACCACTGACTGTGTTGTATTAATTCTAAACACAAAAGGATAATAAATACACGCCCATTACACCTCATGTATGAAAGCTTTTAAGTTGAATGCAGTTGTTAAAAACAAGCTTTTCCTGTACTGACCTGCAGCAGCTCATCTCATGGCAGCACCATTCATCTGACTAATGCATAGCACCTGCTACCGGTGCCGGTAATTACATAAAGCCCTGTACACCTAACAGGAAGAGCATTTGTGGTACAACAAGTTTGAGTTGAGTTACTTTCAGCTGTCACCATGCAGGAAGCTCTGGTATATGAAAGGTGATGTGATTGATGCCAATAACGAAAACGAGCAGGAGTGAGTGGCACAGCCAGTTTGGCCACTCAGGCTACATACACTACAGGCTGCCCTGTACTGAATCTAAACCATCTAAACCTCCTGCATTTTGGGGGGGTTAAAAAACAACCAAAAAAATTTAATCTGTATGTTGAGTTAGAGTTAATATTCTCCTAAAAAGACACTTGAATGGAACATCAATCAAAAATAAAGCAGTAAAACACAGTGTAGTTTTAAGTAGTGTTAGTGCATTAACAATTCAGCAGCATTTATATTCTTTATCCATTTAAAGTTGTTGTTATTAATGTTTTGTTTGTCTTTTCAGTAAATTAGGCACAGTCTCTCTTAAACACAATGCAGTTGTCTAGAGAGATTACTCTGTCAAATGCAGTCTGTGTTTGATTGACATCTTCCCCACTCTCCGGTTAGCTTTGCTGCACCTGCCAGGGTGGGACAAAATTGCACCTTTATCATTCTAATTGGTGCATGGAGCCTGGTGACCTTGCGTAATGCCCAGCAGCATAGCTCTGCCCACCCTGAACCTCAGCAACCAGGATGAGTGAAAACAGTTGTGCATGTGCGCTGGGCCTTGAACAAAACAAATGTTTTCTCTGTACTGTACAGACAGTTGTGCTGTTAAGCAATATTTGCTGTAGTGTCAGTTTCATTCCCACCAGGAAATCATCACTTTGTTGGGAGACAATATTTCCATTCGGTTATATTACACATCCTGTTTGCCTGTTTAGCTAGATGACAGCAACCTAAGATATAATGCTAATCAAAAATGTCTTTTTTCCCATGATTCTACTCCCCCCAGGACTAGATATGTGACCACAGGAAGCTGTAGTGTACTTATTTCCCCTCATTAATAATCCAGCAAAGCGACTTTGTGTCTTTGGCTCTCAGGATGTCCACCACTTTGGTCCAGACTGAAATATCTCAACGACTGACATTTTTGGTTTTTAGTGAAATGTCTCAACAACCAATGGATAGATTGCCATGAAATTTGGTTAAGACATTCATGTTCCCCCAGGGATGAATTACAGTAACTTCGATGATCCCCTTTAACTTTTCAGCTACCGCCATCAACTGCTCAAAATTTACATTTGTCCAGTACTTTGGTTTATGACAAGTACCTGCAAGACTAATGGCTGATTAAGTTGACTGTGATTGATCTTGAATGCAGACTTACTGAGTCGTTCTTTTAAAGTGTTCTCACTCTCTCATTCAAAGGCACAGAAGTTTAGTTTTGCATTGAACATCAAGCTAAACCTGCAAACTCCCTCAGTAGTCCATAAAACTTACTGCAGTATAAATTAGTTATAAGATACATCTGTACAATTTAATGCAATCCAATACAGTAGCCCTGCAATAAATCCTATTGGATTGCATGAGACTGAGAGGTGTTTCTAATAATGTGACCCCTTCATGTACGTAAATAGAAGAAATTTAGAAACACTTTCAATATGATGTCTAATGGCAGAGTTTCACTGATCACATTCACGCCTAAGGATATTGCAGGAGCGACCAGCTTTAGCCATCAGTCTGTTTACTCAAATGTGTAATCTCTCTAACCGTGATTCCTAATTCTGCCTCAGGTTGCGAATCTATCTCGTCTGTGGCTGGATGGAGAAGCCAAAAGAATTCAAAAGGAAGTTCTTCCTCCTCTTCATCGCTACCTTCATCTTCATCCTCTGCATCGCTGTGAGAACCCCTAGCACGTTCAGGTCCATCCCGAAGCCGCATGGGGCTCCAGACCCTTGCCCCTTCCGGATCTCTGAGCAGACCATCACCCCCCTCAACAATACCAAGCACTTACTGGTGTCGGCCTACATGGACCAAAGAGTGAATGGCTTTGATATACGCATCATTGGCCTATTTAGGAGGGACTCCATTAAACCCCTTCACTGTCTTTTCTGCTGTGCCGGACAGTTATCAAGCACAACTCCAACAACAATTTCACAACACCCAGACAACTTTGGTTTTCCCTTCGTCACTACGGATGTCATGTGTAAGATTCCTCAAAACTGCAACGCTACACATGTTGCTCTTCTGACTCAGCCAGACAGAGTGAGGACATTTAACCAGACTTGGCTTCCTATAAGAAACAAGAAGACCAACGGGAAGGAGGAGAAAAAGTTGCAGTTTAACTTCACAGTCTGCATCTCCACCCTGTTTGGAGAATACAACAATGTGCTTCAGTTTGCACAGACCCTGGAGATGTACAGGTCAGCACAGCAACAACACCACAAACCACAGAAAATGATCTGAATCACCTTCTTTCATTTTCTAAAAGAAACCTGATTATTGTAACCTTTTGTAAAGGTACTGTTGCAGTGCCGCTGGATTGTATCACATTATAGGTGTTTCTGTTACTGTTGCTGCTGAGTAGGACTGTCACATTTTGAAAAAGTCAATTTCGAACAAATTCAAACTAACACAAAATTCGTTCGCAACCCATGTAGCGCAATGCATGAGTCTGAGATACAGTGAGCTGTCACATAAGCATGTGTGGCCAACGATGAATGTCTTAACCCTTCAGTATAGTATTATATTTTCCCGTGTAGTATCATACAACTGCATTATGTGTCTGCAGTCGGACAAGGTTGTACAGTTGATGCTGCTCCACTTGTTTCTGCCTCACTTGGGTGGCAAGCTAGCAGGCGAGCCCTCAGATTTGTTGTTGTTGTAGAGTGAGGCAGCTGCTTTTTACATAGTCAGCAACAGCCCTTATCTGTTTTGGAAATTTTGCCATCTACACTGTAGTTTAATTAGATATTTATTTTTTTAGAACATGACAGCCCTCATATAGTAGTTTCAGTTTTATTTGTCTGGATTTTGAGATATCCATCTTGCCATCAAATTTCCGCCTCTACCCAATTTGAACGAACAAAAACTGAAGTCACAAAAATAGCTACCTCAAAACATAAGTCAGTAAAACCAAATATATTGTTTGTGGCGCTTACAGCACTAAAGAAGTACATTTAAAAATCTTGAACAGCTATGTGTCCTTTCAGAAACGGTGTCCCTACTCTGGATAATCCACAGACCGTACTGTGAATACTTTTCATTGAAACTACCAATCACTAAAGAAATAGTTCCTGTGGAAACTGTTGACAGTGAGGTCTGTGGATTATCCAGAGTAAGGGGGACACCGTTAGTGTAAACAGTCATTCGGTCGATCAGTCCATCACTTTGGTGCAGACTGAAATTTCTCAACAATTATTGGATGGATGACAATTTAAGATTTTGTATAGACATTCATGATCCCCAGAGGATGAACCCTGCAGACTTTTTTTTTTGTTTACCGGCCCACAACTTTACTATTTTGGTCCACTCTCACTGCTCTCAACAGCATTGTTTCCAGATGCAGCAGGCAGCTGTTTTCAGTGGAAATGCTCTTAAAACCTATTGTATGCTACCTACCCCGTACCAAACGGCCGACACACAAAGTTAGCCACTAGCTGGTTAACATAGTGGAGCATTGAGCACCACTAACAAAAATGTGTTCACCTCCATTTTATTGGGATGGTGGTAGAGCTAAATGAGAAAATATTTTTGTTTTTGTTCACCCAAATTGCAAAAAAACAATCATTTAACCTTTGCCTCACCTTGCCCCAGGTTGCTGGGTGTGGGCAGGGTGGTGATCTATAACACCAGCTGCAGCCCAGACGTCGACCGCCTGTTGCAGAGCTACAGCCAGGAGGGCTTCGTGGAGGTGGTTCCATGGCCCATCGACCAGCATCTGAATCCATCTCGTGGCTGGCTCTTCTCACAGAGCGGAGGGGACTTGCACTACTTTGGCCAGTTAACCACACTTAATGAGTGCATTTACAGATCCATGGAACGGTCCCGCTATGTCCTGTTGAACGACATCGATGAGATTATAATGCCATACCAACACAACAACCTGATGTCTCTGATGAACATGCTTCAACAGCAACATCCAAATGTAGGGTATTTTTGGCGTGCATTTGGGAAGGATAAATATTACATAAATATGCAAACTTTAGGATCATATTTAATGTTTATTAATATTTATATTCTCTTTCCATCTTCCATGCTGTATCACATTCTGTAGAAAGGAGTGTTCCTCATTGAGAACCATATCTTCCCCAAGAATCATTTTGAGCCAAGTGGGAAGTTTCACCTGCCTCAGTGGAACGGGGTGCCAGGAATTAATATTCTGGAGCACATCTACAGGGAGGACCCTGACAGAAAAATATACCACCCGCACAAGATGATAGTTCAGCCAAGGTAGGTTAAATAAATAATACTGGCTACAAGTCTTTGTGTAAAACACTATATTAGTTATTTAATGTGGAGAACATTTTATGTTGTAGTAAAACATCCCATACAACATACATAGAGAATACAAACATAGAGTCCCAATACATATGTAGTTATCCTTTGGAACTGGACACTGAGGTTAAAAGGCCAGTTTACTCAAAGTACAGTAAAACTCACAACACCAGCTTCTCTTATTGTGATCTGACAAAGCCACGGTTGGCAAATATTAATTCATAAAGGCTGCACAATAGATGACTGAACGTTCCACCCAAACCTGAATGGACGAACACACCACTTTGTTAATGATTTTCATATTGGAAAAACATGGTCACTCTGGAAATTTCACATTTCTCATACAGTACATTTACCACCGTACTCAAGTTCTGAATACAGTTGCACCGCAATTCTATTTTTTTCTCCCAAAAAATTCAACACAAGCCATTCTGATTTTTTCCTTACCTACACACTAATAGAACAGACAGTATCAACACACCAGCTGCCCCAAAAGGCCAGAGTGAAAATCACAAGCAGCATCTCCACTATCTGCCTAACCAAACACTGAACTATTGTGTAAGCTGTTTAAGCAGTTTAAGCTCACTCCTAGTCTTAATAATGTTAAATGTGACCTGTATTTACGCCTCAAAATTCAATGGGCTGGTAGAAGCGACCAGCACATTGGCAAACCTCCCCCACCACCCCAGAACCATGGACGTGCCTCGAGACAGCTGTAGTTACTACTTTCACCTCAACACTACAAAATCTACAAAACTCAAAGGAGTAACGCTGCTATTAGTTAAAATTTGTAAACCAGCGTGTTAATATTTACCTTCCCTTGGACAGTTCCCATACACAAAGAGAAAGCTACAAAAACCACTGATACCTCTCCCGACAATGTGCACATTACCGCCAGGTGCGTGGATTTAATTGAAAACAGTCACGAAAAGGAAATCCAACAAATAATGACACCACTATGGCACCGTCCGATAATATGACAAAGAACTGGGTCAATTCAAACAAACTGGATCAACAAATAACAACTTTCTTGTCTGGACGAGCCCCCAGTTTGTCATGACTGTCTTGGCAAATAAAGGTACAAAGAATTGCACTTAACTCATTTATGTGTCTGTGCATCACAGGATGGTGGAGCAGACTTCAGTGCATGAAGTGCTCAAGAATTTTGGACAACAGTACAAGGTTCCATTGGACATTTGTCGGATCATTCATGTCCGCATTGGTCTGCAGGGGAAGTTAACGCTTGATCAGCTCAATGTGGACAAACGGCTGTGGGACTTCAGCGAAAAACTGATTCCCAATGTGGACAAAGGACTGAAGAGAGCGGGGCTGCTGAGCTCTGAGGGGCAGAGCTGATGGATGGGATGGACACACAAGCTGAATAGGGTGAATCTGACGATGAATGTACACCCTCGCCAGCGGGGATGCTTAATAACATCCTGGTTCAATCTGGGCAGGGAGTGTCATTGCAATTGGTTACTGTTAATTTGTTTTCTGAAATGCTGCCTTATTTTGCAAGTAAGGGCCACCATACTCCCTGCCCTCAGCAACAGCTGCCATAATTCTGGTGCTAATGCCAAGAACCACACTGGATTGAATGCTGCTCAGTTGTCAATATTTGAAGAATGTTAAACTTATTTAGAACTGTAAATTTACTGTGAGGTATAAGTGTGACTAATTGGCTGTAAGCAGTTGCAATCCCCCCTCCAAACACCTCCACAGGCTCTCACACTCTTTGAGCATGCTCATGTAATGTTTTGGCTCATGTAGAGTTCACCGTAAGCCAAAGTCGCCACAGTCACTTCCTCCCACATGACAAACAGTCTACATTTAACCTCTTCTATTGTGCATTCACATGAAAACAAGGCTAAGGGTCCACAGCCTTGCTAGCAGCTCTGCGTTGCTGTACTTTGGCACAGCACGATGTATAGTATGTTCGTATAGTGTGTACAATGTGATGGCATTCTAAATGAAAAGTCAGGGATCATCAAAGTTAATACAATTTGTCCTTTGGGGGACATGAATGTTTGAACCAAATTTCATAGCAGTCCATCCGGTACTTGTCGAGGCGCTTCACTAAAAAACACAATAAGTGAAATCTTTGACCTACTGGTGGCGCTAGAGGAAAACTTACAGGATCCCCAAAGTCATCCATCATCTTGGAACTGTGAAGATCAATTGATGAGATGTTGAAATCTGCCCTTTACTGAACTAAACTTCCGTTAAGTCTACAGCAGGTTTAAAGACAGTGAAATGAAAAAACATTTAATCCTGTGTACTTGTGCTAATTATTTATCTCTTGTTAAATACTAAATATGTGTCAAATAAAAACATTTTGGAGTATTTTTACATCAAAACTGGCTTGCCCATCTTAAACTTTCCAAATAATGTGTTTGAGGTCCAGTTTACTCTTTTTGCCCTGAGGCAGGTTTTGTGGAGGCCAACTGTCTTCTGGTTATTGGATTCCTTCCGAAATGCACCTTGGGAGTCGTCGCTAAGGTCGATCTCAAACACGGGCTCGTACCTTCAACTTTTTATCAAAGAACTCGATATTTTGTAATGCGGTTTTTAATATTTTGTACCTATGTTTTTACCAGGACCATGACCATTAATGTGACTTTTACTTACGGAACCAGGGCCCAGAATGGTTCCTCCTACTTCGCAACTCTAATCCTGTTTCACTCAGGTTTAGACTAAACCACAAGTCAGTCACAAGTGTGACTGATGTTGTCAGGCCAGGGAGAATCATTCTTATCAGGCTGTAGGCTGGGTGGGTTTAAAAATGAAACAAGGCTATTAATAGCTCATTGTTCATCCTGTGGACTTTCTGTTTGCTGCTTATTGAGGGAGACATCAGTGACTTCAGGACTTCACTTGTTAATGTGTTTGCTTTTTGTGAAAATTTCCGCATATTTGAAAATAATGTGTAACTGTTTTTTTTTTTTTACTTAATGGTTTATATATTGCTGGCTCATTGTGAAATAATAAAAAGCTCATGTTTCTGTCTTCCGTAAATCATTTCCTTGTTCAGAATGAATGCCTGCTTTTCACTGACAACTTCAAACATAAGTGGGGACATTATGCAAACACAAAAAAAAGTGATTTGCTTGCGCAGTGCAACTATTCAGCCTCCTTTTTCTTTTCATGGCTGTGTCTAAGTTATTTGTTAAACATTGATCTCAACCAC
>NTHP01000492.1:253277-265613 GCA_003416845.1 Oplegnathus fasciatus | reverse complement strand
ACTTGTAACAGTGTATTTTTACATTGTGATATTGCTACTTTACTTGAGTAAGGGGATCTGAATACTTCATCTATTCAAACTCACCATTTTTCACAAAAAAAAGTCTGGAGTTTTTACAGTGCAAATTGAGTACAACTATGAAGCAGCAGGAAAAAAGGGACAAAGACCCCTCCTTTGACAGAACTATTATGGAGCCTTTCTTTCCCTTGACAATTTCGTGGTTTGCTGCCACGTTGTTTCCAGGCAACGCTGGAAATGTTATTGTCCCAGAGCCCTGTGGAACTAAACAACAGTATTTCAGCTGACAAGAACGGTATCAAGGAAATGACCTGGTTCAGTCAGGAAGCATCTGCTGGTAAGGATGTGCATGCTCATGAAAATCGACCGAGGGAAGTGGTCTTGGAGATAAGATGCATTATTTACATAATACAGCTTGATAAAGACTGCTCAAGCTGTGCTCTGTGAGATATTTTACTAGGTTATTTTAAACAACACTGTTATCTTCTCAGCTGTTGGTCCTAATGGAGGACAAGGATCATATTTGCTTTCTTTCACGTTTTGGGTGAAAAATGTATTTCATGTGTGTTGTGCATATCCCACAAAGCAGAAAAGAAGCAGATAAGCTCTCCAGGTGAAGCAAACTTTCTCCTTTGCTTTCTGGCTCATGTAATATATAACAGTCACAATAAAACTGCACATAAAGTTAATATTTCTTCTGTCATATTCAGCTGTAACCCGTTTGTGCCTCATGTATTATCATTACATCCAGTCACAGAGCTGAGAGTCAGATTTTCTGAAAAAGAAATACCCAGAAACCTTTGAAAAACCCAGAAGGCTGTTTAACAACATTTAACGCTGTTCTGCTCCGAAGATATTGCCAAAATGCTTAAAGACTCCTTTAAGACCATTTGGATAAAAAAAAACAGTGTGTCACACACAAAAAAAGCAACCCTTTTCTTAAATTGGGACTATATTTCCTAATCCAGGTAGACTGAAGTCTTCTTGCTCTTTTTGTAAAACGTAAGCAAAATATTAACACTTCTTTGGATTAGGAAAGAGTTGAGAAAAGTGTTAACATCTTTTATTTTCATGCAACAGACTGAATATTTTTTCCTCCAGATGGTTACAAGAGTCTTTCAAGAACTCCACCAATCTCACACATCAAAGTCTGTTTACAGGTGTTGGAGAGCACTGCTGCACATCGGGAAAAAAAGTTGTATAGAATTTTTTTTGAGGCTCCAGAGGGAGCTGCATGAAATCTGATAAATTGCCTTAAGTGATGTAACTTGAGTCAGCCTTTGTTGGGGATAAAGACAAATTTGACAATGAAAATGATGTGCTTAAGGCTAGCTGTTTTGAGGTTACGTGAGCCGCTACAAGAGTAACATAACACACCCGAAACTCCGAAAGAAGAAGAATCCATGGACTAAAAAATGTAATTTTTCTTAGACAAAGAGTTCACTTTAAAAGAGAATGTATTTCCTATATGTTGCTATTTTCAGTTAACACAGAAGGAAAAAGCCTGAGCCTACCAAAGTCTAAAATGCCCTCACACAATGACTCCATTCCCTCATCAAGAATAAAGAAGTCACCCCACACATATTGGACTCGGACACATTTAAAAAAGCATCATCATTTGGAAACTATTTATTGAACATTTGCAACCAGATATCAGTTAAATACAGAACTTTCATTTCTCTCTCTACATCCCCCAACAGCAGGGACTGGCTCCACTTCATTACAATGAGAGGAGGGAATGTTACAGGACTTGGTAAGGCGCACGCTGTGCTGGAAGTCATTTGGCTTTCTGTCTTCTGATAATAAAGAGAAACGAAATCTGAGTCTGCCTCTCAAATGTCCAGCTCTGCTTCCTCTCCTCGCAGCTAGATCCTGCGCGTAAAGACAATGGCAAAATGACACAAAAAGGAGCCGAGAAGAGAAAACCAGTATAGACGACTGAGACACACCCCTACTGAATGCGGTCTGAGATGTGTAGCCATGATTGAAAAGCTAAAAGTAAAATGATCAACATGAATATATTAGAAAAATGGCAATTAGTCTTTAATAAACACCTCGCCTCACCTACTCCCAACAAGACCAGGGTTATAAATTAAAACTGTCCAAATAAAATCAATCAACCATGACTCTGGGCCCATTCAGTTCCATTTCAAGACTGGAAAATCCTCATTGAAAAAAACAAATGGCACTTTTCAGTCTCTTGAACTGGAATCTAGAATATCGACTTCAACGGAATCGACCCCCAACCCTAAAATCAACTCTTTCTAATTTACATATATGGGTCAGGCGCTCTTCAAGCTTCCACCATTCTAGCAGTTGCTCCCCACATGACTGGGAGGGAGGGGGTGATGGGGGCGGGGGTGAGGGGGGACTCTGTGGTCTCTGAGGGCTAGGCCACAGTTTTGAAGGTCTGCAGTATGAGGTTGGTTTGGTGGATGAGCCGGTTTGCACTGATGAAGACGTTTATCGCCCTGGAAACGAAGAAAAAAACAACTTGAGAAAACAGTCTGGAGGAGCTTGCAGATGCTGTTCAGACGCTCTGCTACAATGTAGATATGCATGAGGGGTTGGATGATTAGATAAAAAAATAACGTCACCAGTTTATTGGCTCCCTACCAAAAACAATATACAGTATGTCCTTGAAGCTTGTCGTGATCAGTTTTTGTTGACTGTGTCGTATGAAGTTTGTAAAAACCCCCCTTTGTGGTTGTGCAGGGAGGGGTTAATGATCCGGACTATTTCTTGGCAGTGACTTCCTTGAGTCTTCTTGTCACCGTGAGGTTACCAGGCAACCAGCCAAGACAACGAGACAAAATGTCAAACTATTCCCTTAAAACTTAAGGGTATTCATTAAGAATCAGAATAGCCATCAAATCCACTGATTGATAAATACTTTCAATTAATCAACTAATATTTCAAGCATCTCATGAGGTGTTCTGGTCACACTTACTTTCCGTCTTTGAAGTATGTTTTGAGGGTGTCGCTGAAACTTTTGGAGTATTTCACAAACTCCTTTTTCTGGTGCTCCAGGGCCTTCACAGACAGAGAACAAACAGAGAAACATCATTAACACAAAAACAGGGAAAAAGTGAGAAACGGACACACAGGTGGGTGTTTGTGTCTCGGTTACTCACTCTGCGATTCTGGTACTGATATTTCTTAATGACGTTGTTGACTGTGTCCAGGAGCTCTTTTATGGCGCTGGCTATGTCTCTGCAGGAAACAAACAACAACACGAGTGAGGATTTCACAACACAAATCAGTCAGTGGAAGTGATGTTTGTACAGCAACAATGAATTAACCATTGGAGTAAGGGCAGCACCGTGTTATTTGCACTATCTTCACCAATAATGGCTGCATTTCTAATGTGTGTATTGACCTTATGTGGTCCACATATTTTTTCCATTTCCTGTTTTGTTTTTTTTACTTCCAGTCATTATTGCTGGCTATGGCAAGCCAAAAGTCTTGGTCCTGATCGGTTCACACAGCCAACTTTAATTGTCTGAAAGTTGGGAACACACATCCACATTTATCAGAAGATCATTTGACCCGACACCACCACAGATATTGGATTAAAAGGATGCTCTTTGGTGCAAAGTAACCTAGGGCATTAGCAGCAGAAGCTTGATGTTTCTATGGTGAAAAGTTTAAAGAGCACTGATGCTTAACTTATCAGTACGGTGATGCAGGTTATGAAGTTATTAACATTATTTGCATTCACAAATGATCAATAAGCTAGCTTATTTTTAGCCACGCTAGCAGCACGGCTAAAGGCATGGCAACGTCTGTCTGTCCATAACTTTGGTCCACACAGAATTATCTCAGCAACTATCAAACGATTTACATGACATGTTGACATTCATTATCCCCAGAGGATGACTGGGGATCCTCTGACTTTGGTGATCTCCCTACTTTTCCTCAAGCGCCACCATGAGGTTGAAATTTGTGGTTTTGAGTAAAATGTCTCAACAACTACTGGATAGATTGCCATGAAATTTGGTTCAGACATTCATGTTCCCCTCCGGATAAACTCTGATCAACTTTTATGATCCCTTTAACGTATTAGATAGTATGAAAACCTTAAAGGTTTCCTTATAATAACTGTGAAAAAGATTTGGTTTGATCATACAACTTTCTGATATGCATCCATATGAAAATTATATTGTACAACTGGTCAAATATTTGCTTAACTGTAGGACAGGGTGTCCACAAGCGGCACAGGTCGGGGTGTAGCTGTTTTGAACAACATCAGGCCAGGCGTTGGACTACAGATTTTCTCACTGTTTTCAAGCCTTTGAAGGTCAGAGCTAAACATTACACAGTGCAAAATGTTGATCAGGCTATAGGTTACGTAGCAGAATGCATCTCAGCTCAGAACTGATGCCCCTGTAGTACAATACTGGAGAGGTTAAAGCTATTGACGGCCTGAGCACTGCACCCTAAGGGACAGATCAGCATTTGATTGGAATGCATAAATCATTTGCATTTGTTGGGTGTGTTGGATGTGTAAATCGCTGTATTTCTTTCTAAACCCAGTGCACACTTGTGTTTAAAAACAGCATGGTGTGTGTGTGTGTGTGTGTGTGTGTGTGTGTGTGTGTGTTGGCACTCACTTGATAGTCTGTAGGAAGCGTACTCTGTCATTGATCTCATCAGGGATTTTGCTGAGGATGTGTTTCAGAGCTCTGGCCTTCTCATTTAGGTCCTGGAACTCCTGCTCAGGCCGGTCAATCATGAACTCTGCAGGAAAAGGTTGTTTAGCACATTCACAGAGACTCGATGATTTATATAGACAAGCTCCAATAAACTGGAGATAGGAAGGGCATCACCTACAAACCTGGATCAGAGTCACAAAAGACCATTTCCACCGTAATATCTCAGTGCTTTTTTCTCTCATATACTCACCTTCCACATCGTCAGCTGCCATGCGCAGTAGGGATTCAGTGAAGTTGATTTGGACGTTCTTTTTCTCCAAGATCTTCATTATGATGTCCTGAGTCAGGCCAGGGTTCTCCCTCTCCGCCTGACAAAAGAGGGAGTTGAATTAGGCGAGCAGGGTGAGGTGGAGAAGTAAGCAACTAACGCACAAGAGGAGTGCGAAGAACAAAGCTGTGAAGAACAAAGCTGGAACTTCATTGAATGTCAGATGTCCGCTGTGAGCAGTTCAGATGCACAAAAGCTCTCCTCCTGAATAATTCAACCTTGAATTACACCAGCCAGGAAGCAGTGGGGGGCAATAGAGACACCAATCAGTGAGACAAGTGAACAAAAGACCCACAAATGTCATAGTAAAACAGCTGTAAGGTGATCACATCTCCCTTTGGTTTGGAGAGCGACAAAGCTGCTTCTCCTTCATTAATATTTCATCTGTGCTCACGGTGAACACGACTGCTCATCAGCAGCAGTACAGAGGTAATCTATGGCCACTGTGCTTTTATTATTCCAGTGCAATCACAGCAGCGTATAGATTAAAAAAAAAAAGAGGACATTAACAAAGTCTCATCTGATGACTACGAGTATCACACACACAACACCAGTCTGAATATCAGCACCTCTGGTGTTACACTGATAGCAGCTGAGTTAATTCAGTTGAATATCAATCATGTAAAGGGGGGTGCTCGAGCATAATGGGCCATATAAACTGAACCTAATAGTCTCTACATTACTAATAACAAAGTTACGATCAAAAAAACTAATCAAAACATTGTATATAACTTCATAGATTATTAATTTTAAATGCCACTGAGTACCTGAGCTGCAGTGAATTGTACATTATGCGACACCATTACAGAACAGAGATTCTGCTTCACATTAGTCCTCTTCATGAAAAAGGACCACACTTTATCAGTATTTGTGCATTTTTCACATTTTTTGGCGGGTGAATCGATTTGAAACATTGCGAGGAATGCTGTCCAACAAAGCACAGGAAGAAGAGCTGCTTAAAAAACACTACAAGAGACAACAGCAACCCTCCAATCGGTGAGAGGAAGTTTAAGAGCATGGAGCAAGGAAAACTACAGTTTGTTACAATTTAGGTTTGTTACAATTTAGGTGGCGCAGTGTTTAAAACCGGCAGTTGGAGTGGTCATTTTAGAGTTTGCCTTTTTTTCTCTTTCAAATTAATTTGAAAAATGACGATCCTGGGGGCATTTATAAAAACCCCAGTATAATCACCTGACCGCTCACGCTTGTTGCCCCATTGGTAGAACTGAAACAATTAATTGATTAATCGATCATCAGGAAATGAATCGGCAACTATTAATATGATCGAGTAATCAGTTTAGTCATTTCTCAAACTAAAGTGCCAAAATTGATCTGGTTCCAGCTTCTCAAATGTGAGGATTTGTTGTGCTTGTTTCTCATATATGTTAGTAAACTGAATGCCACTGGACAAGACATTTGATGATGTCACATTGGTCTCTGGGAAATTATAATTGGTGTTTTTCACTATTCGTGCCATGTCATAGTTAAAACATAGTTAAAGCAATTAAATATATTAAATTAAATAATCTGCAAATGAATCGGTAATGAAAATAATGGTGGCCAGAGCTATGAAAATAAATCCCCAGACGTAACACTGATGACTTCAACGTTTGGAAGAATGCAGCTATTGCTTGCTGGAGTCGTTTTTGCTTTTTGCATAGTTGTTGCAGTACTATGCAGTACTGTTTTGATTCATTTCCGTGAAGTGTATTTTGCATTTGGCAACATGTGGAGTGGCCTTGTTATTATGTCATCCTAAAACTGGAAAGTTACAGCTTTCACGAGGCAGGAACTAAACCTTTGGCAATGTTCTGCCAAAGGTTCAGTTCCTTTTGTTTAGAGCATCAGATAAAATATAAATGCAGCTGCACCTGGACTGAGATACAGCCTAGATCTAAACCAGAAATACTATGATATGTGAGATAATATTGTACTTTTTGTATGTTTCAGGTCATCTGATCCATGCACTGTCCTACCTTTATGAAGGCTGCTCTGAGCGTCTGAGCTGCTGATAGGTTGATCCTCTCCAGCTAAATGGGAAAAAAAAGAGAGAAAAGACATGTTGGGGTTGTTGCTGTGTCACCGAGCATCTGACTAGAACTTGCAGGGGTTTCAACTGCAGCTGCGTGCTGAGTATAACCTAAAAGCTCTGTCAAAACTGGCACTAGTTCAACTAAACCGGATGTATTTTTTAAGTTAGCCCCACGCTGGTGGTGATCCAAAGGAACGCTGCATGATAGTGCTTTACATTCTCCTTGGAAACTGGCAAGAAAATTGGTTTCACCTGTCTGATTATCCACTTCAGCAACCATATCACTATCCTTTGAGGAAATAATTTAGAAACACCACTGTAACAGTGTGTGTTTTAGCATTTATAATCTAGTTGCACTTTTGGTTGTCACAAAAACACAAATGTAAATCATATTGTACAACATTTTGCTCCTACTATAATAACTCTGTCTCCTTACATACATCTACTGCAGTATGGATAATCTGTCAAATACTCAAGGTGACATTAAAACTGTAGTACAGTGACTGGTAGCATTAGGTGACTAGAGTCTTACCTCCTAAATTACAGAATAACTGGCCTCATGCCCTCCTTAATGGTGCATTAATTAATATATGGTTGCTATGACAAGGACCTCAGTTTCCCCCTTTTTTACTTTAACACAGTAGATTCAGTGGGCATAAAAAACGCAGTTCTCTGCTAATTAAAAGGTCAAACTAATACCATATGAATAGGATTTAACAGAATACTGATAAACACTCGACAACACAGAGACAAATAATTTACTGAAGGATGACTGTCAGCATGAGATGCTTTACCTCATTGAAAACTGGGTACATCACGGCATACAGCGTCATGGATACCATGGAGTTTGTCTCCGCTTCATTCTTCATCTCCTCCATTGTCATCCTCCAGGGGAGGAGCAGCTCTCGGTGAAAAGGTGAGGAGGAAACTGCAGCTCACACACACTCACACATACACTCACCCACTCACACTCACACACCCTCTGAAAACCACACGAGCTCCAGAGTGACAAGAGCCTTGAGGGGAAAAAGAAGAAAGACAATAGCAGTATTGATAAAGTTTGGTTTGGCTTAATGTTTTTTTTTTTAATCCAAATGGCAAAACATTGAATATTTAGGTAGTACAGTATATTTTAAATCAGGAATTTTTATATTTGGTTATTAGTAGGGATGCACAGAGATGATCCAATGAATAAGTACTGGTGCTGATCTTGATTTGTACTGGCTATGACATGACCGATCCACATCAAATACAGTTTCTTCTGCAGTGTCACTATAAAATTCAGTGTTTCAGGCATCAGTTACATTCATTCAGTTACGGGTGGCAGCTGACAAGTGGCACATCAATCCCTGGCCTGCTGTTGCCTGACATTAAAAATAATTCCAGATCAGATTGGTACTTGTCATCAGCAGATACCCTGAATTCTGGCATTGGAATTGGGAGAAAAAAAACTGCATCTGTATGTGCCGCGCAGGACATACAGTACATACCTACATACATTCATACAGTTGAAATGTAAACTTGTCAATGCTCTCTGATGGACAAACCATGACACTGAATCTGCATTACCTCAAACACATCTTTGGCATTGCTCTACTGCAAATTCTTGTTACTTATCAGCCAACACATTCAGCGATATATACCTACCAACACTGTATATCTAAGCTGCTATATGTTCTACTAGGTAGCTTACTAATGAACAGGAAGAGATGACTGGTTGGGTTGTTCAACTTGCAGGAGGGGAGTGGCACGGTTATAGGCTACCTGGCTGGTGACAGCAAGGCCAAAGAGACCAAACAACAACTTAAATGTATAATAATGTAAATATCAAGGAAACGAGGAGCAGTCATTACAAGCAAGCAAGACCTTTTACTCTTTCATTGTTTTGATGTATTTATAAGAGTCTAACGTAAAGAGCAACAAAACATTACTGACAAAGTGCAGCTCAGTTCTTAGCTAACTTTAACTAAATGGTAAGCATTTAGGCATTCAGCTAACTTTATAAATTACTTGTGCCATTCATGACCTGTCTAAAATATACAGTTTGTCAGCCAGTGTCTGACGCGATGGTTGGCTAACTGACAAGCTAAACTGACTAGCAGACTGGATGCAGCCAGCCCCAGGTAACAGCTAGTCGGCTAACTGGACGTGGCTAACAAAGTAGCTGATGTACCGTTAAATGAGGTTTGCTGCTTTATTTAAAAGGTGATAGACCATCAAAATCCGTTACCAGAGCGATAATTGTCTGGGTATAGTGTCAAATTTATCGCGATCTAGCCGTAAAGATACCCAACTGAGGCCTACCGAGCTGCTAGCAGTGAGCAACGTAGCTTACGTGCTAGCTACAGTAAATTGGAGATTTGTATTTGCTGATGAGCTAAAACACGTCAACAAACAGCGTAAGGACAGATGTGTGAGTCGGTGTATGTGTGTCAAACGTGTACTTGTATCTACCTTTGGTCTGACTTCTTAAATGGGTTGGTTACGCCGTCGATTGCCTTTTAGCTGCTATGTTTTCTTTACAACTTAAGGCGGAAGTTTTTTAGGACTGGCCTGAGCGACATCTTCCGGACCGTTTCTACGTAAACACACGCCCTCCAATCAGAGGGCGGGTGGATATAGCGACTGTGACGTCATATAAAATAGGTACATTTCTGTTATTGTAGCACTTCTGAGTTACTTTGTGGAAGTCTAAATACAGTCCATTGAAGAAAAAAATAAACCAATGTATATACATATATACATACATAATAAATATAAACTGTTTTTTATCATGTAAATATCATCACTCAATCAAAATCTATGCACGCTGTGTATACTATCATATCCACCTACATCATATATATAAAGCGTATCCTTTGCACTCTGCACCATTGCACTATTGTCTTACTGTCTTATTGTCTACATTTGTTATTGTTTATACATATATATGTATATATATATGTACTTCTTATATATATTTATACCTTTACATAGTAGTTTAATGTTTATGTTTACCTTGTCGAGCTTGCTGTCCTTGTTTTTAGCAGTATGTGTGTCTATTTCTGTGTATGTACATTGAGAGCAAAGAAAAACCAGACTCAAATTCCTTGTATGTGTACACATACCTGACCAATAAAGCTGATTCTGATTCTGATCGTGATATATATAGATACCTTGCAATTTGTAAAATGTCTATTAATGTTCTCATCTCATATTCATTGTCAGAATTATGTAAGATTAGTCAGAAAATTAATTAATCTCAGAAAATGACGGTGACATGACACAGAAGGGAAAATTAAAACAAAAAGGATTAAGCAAAACTAATTTCAATAATTGACAAAACTAGAGTTGGAACGATTAGTCAGTCATCTAGCTCATCTGAGAAAATTCATCAGAAAGTATTTTGATAACTGATTAATCATTAAACTAGAATTACCAGCCTCGCGGTTGTATGCCTCCACCAACCAATCAAGTTGCAGTTTACATCCATGTCCATCCAAATCAATAAAAAACTGTCATAATTAGCATATGAAATCTTCTAATTAGCGTATGAGTTATGGCCAAAAACGTGTTTTGTCAGGTCACAGTGACCCTGACCTTCAACCTTTGACCACGAAATTCTAATCAGTTTATCCTTGAGTCCAAGTGGACAAGTGTGCCAAATTGGAAGAAATTCCCTCAAGGCATTCCTGAGATATCACTTTCACGAGAATGGGACAGACAACCTGAAAACATAATGTCTCCGGCTATGGCTATCGCCAGCACAGAGGCATAAAAGCATTCAAGCAAAATTCCTAAATATTCTCTGTTTCCAGGTGAAGATAACTGTTAGTTGCAGCAGCTCTAGATTAGACTGAATGTTAGCTGTGGCTCTGGAGGGAGCTCTTAAAGTCAGAGGAAGTACCCTAGTGATGTCATCAGGGTTATCTCAGTTTGGAAACTACAAATATTTAACAGAAAGCCTGTGTTACAAACTGGAGGCTAGAGTTTGAAAGACACAGGTTTATACCAGGCAAGAAGGGTCTGCGTTCATGTCATGAGTTACTATAATTACCAGTTGTCTGTCTATCAAAATCTGACTCACAGCTGGAAAACACAGCTGGATTTTTATGAAAACTCTCATATAATCAACTTGGCACATAATAATTTGGAAATGTCTGAAATATGGATGCCTTATATCAGCCCAAGTTTGTTATTGCCCAAATCTATGCAAGTAATTACTTGACCCTCACACAACCAATTCTGTAACCGGATAGTATTGTCTTGAATTGTCCAATGACGTAACTGCTCGCAAGTCGTAAACATGGGAATTCTTCATCTTTTCATCTTCAGCATCCGTCCCATAAGACTTCAGTGCAACATAAGATGTTATTGAGTTAAACTTTAAATGTAAATCCTGTAAATATTCCTTTAAAGTCACTAATCAATCTTCTAAACCTTATGGTTATGTTTGTTTGTAGGTTTATGGGGTTTTTTCAGTCAGTTGGAGTAAACAATTGTAATAAGTAATCTTGGGCCAAGGTAACTTGTGATGTACAAAAACAGCTGAGAAAACTCATAAACTAAAAAGAGAGAATGAAAATGTTAGTTGCAGTGCTAAAAAAATAGCTTTAGTCCAACCTGCTGACCTGCTAGATATGATGAAATGTGGCTTCTTTTGCCTCTGTTAACAGAAATACTGAAGTCTAACTAAGCAAAAGGAAGAGATGTTTTTACTAAAATATATTGTGCATTTTTACCAGGATGCATATTGATGCTGTCTCCTGTATAACCTTTCCATAAAATTGAAAGGTAAGTAATACTGTTTCTTTGCCCCAAACTGCCTCATGATCATCTCTATATCTCCCTATTACATTCTACGCATGTCAAGGGGTCAAGGGTCTAATTTTCTTTTTTTCAGAGGAATGCAAAGGTCATCTTCCACGCTGTCACTTCAGCTGTCTGGTTAGTGTCACTCTGATGGATTAGAGGACTGCAGTCTCCAGGTGGATGAAGCCTTCAGGCAATATGTCTAACGGCATACGGGAGATGAAATCTTCCCTCTTTTTCATTTTGTAAGATTCAGGGAACCTATATATGGTCTCACCTGGAAAAGCACTGTCAAAGAGTAGAAACATAATAAGGGATTAATTTAATCTAAACCGTGTCATGAGGTCCATACCGTTGATATCAGTATGAGTGTCCACAGTTATTTCCCTGCTTCGACTAAACTTTGATAAACTGACACTAAAAAGCAAAGTACTGATGTAAAACAAATGATACTGTTTTTAAAGAGGAGTGGGAAGTCTACGGCCTTGGATGATAAAATGACTTTTTTTTTT
>NTHP01000492.1:241036-253271 GCA_003416845.1 Oplegnathus fasciatus | reverse complement strand
TTTTAACCTTGTTCTTCCTATTTGAGCAAAATGAATAGCTAATGGCTATAATTTGTAATGGAAAAAATATTCAACCAACACAAGTTTTTGTCACCTTTATGCTCTGACATCCCTTAAAACATGAGAGAATATAATTGTTCTCGTTGTTATTATTGTACCTAATGTGTATTTCACCTTTCATCAGCTGTAATGTTCCTTTGACTATACTCATGTGTGATAATGCTGTACACACATTATCACCTCAGTTCCTCCTCTTCCCATTATTTCCAGTTTACTATTATATAAGTCTGTGTTTCGTGCTTACTATAGCCACCAAATATCCCCAGGAAATGTAAGTTCTTCAGTTTAAAATGCAGTATGTTGTCATTTCAGAGAACATGCCATACCTCACCTGTCCACTAGTCGCCCCTATTGAGTTTGTTCTCCTTCCCAGTCACCTGATCTCACCACCTGCCTGCTCACACCCTTTAGCCAATCAACTTCCTTTTCTACATACAGTATATGTAGATATTGGTTTTTCAGATGAGAGTTCAATCATTTCCTACATATTTCTTCGTAAAAGACTGTTCCCGTTTGGAAATGATTTACATCAAGAGTAAACCACTTTTTATTACATCTGTTTTGTGTCCTGTGTTCACCTCTGGTCCCACACCTTGCTTTCCAAACACTGTGCATACTTGGAGTCTTCACACTGCTTAGCATAGGATAAACAGGAAATGTATACACCTATGTGCAGTAAAGAGTGTACCTACTGTACTTAATAGGGCTTTAAATATCCACCTGAAACATTAGAGGAATATTATAGTATTAATGAAGATTCCACCTATAATGTGCAATAGGTTGCTGTAACCACTAATAGCATTGTCAAAGTAATGGAAAGTTAAAAAAATCAAGTTTGTTACTCAGGTCTTATAAAGGAACAAACAACAGTAAGTATTAGAAAATATATATATATATATATACTACTCACAAAAAGTTAGGGATATTCGACTTTCGGGTGAAATTTATGGAAAATGTAAAAAGTTCATGCTACAGTGATATTATATCATGAAAGTAGGGCATTTAAGTAGAAGCATGC
Organism: Oplegnathus fasciatus; assembly: GCA_003416845.1. NCBI lineage: Eukaryota > Metazoa > Chordata > Actinopteri > Centrarchiformes > Oplegnathidae > Oplegnathus > Oplegnathus fasciatus. The sequence continues at coordinate 252,193 of NTHP01000492.1, read as the reverse complement.
AATGGTAATTTCTTCATCTCAAACAATTTATTGAAACAAAAGCTAACAACAGTGGTGGGTATACCACAACAAAAAATGTCAATGTCTCAATAACTTGTCATGTGTCCTTGAGCATCAATTACAGCTTGACAACGACGTCTCATGCTGTTCACAAGTCGACTTATTGTCTGCTGAGGCATGGCATTCCACTCTTCTTGAAGGGCTGCCCTCAGGTCATTGAGGTTCTGGGGTGCGGGGTTACGACCCTCTACACGGCGACTCAGCTGATCCCATAGGTTTTCTATGGGAATCAGGTCTGGAGAAAGTGCAGCCCACTCCATTTGAGGTACCCCAGCCTCCAGCAGCCATTCCCTGATGATGCGACCTCGATGAGCTGGGGCATTGTCGTCCATGAAGATGAAATCAGGCCTGTGTTGCTCNGTAGAATCTGGTGTCTATGGTTTATGATGGCCTTTGCCTGATACCCCTCCATAGCTCTCTGTTCTATTTTTTGTTTCTTGAGATCCTTTTTTTCTTATAGATCTGGAGATCTCTGATTAATGATGGCTCTAGCCATGATCCTTTTCAAAGCTCCATTGAAATGATGATGAAATTAAATTGTATGGTACTATTATATTATAAGGTGCTTGCTGATTGTGTATATACACTACTCACAAAAAGTTAGGGATATTCGACTTTTGGGTGAAATTTATGGAAAATGTAAAAAGTTCATGCTACAGTGATATTATATCATGAAAGTAGGGCATTTAAGTAGAAGCATGCAATGGTAATTTCTTCATCTCAAACAATTTATTGAAACAAAAGCTAACAACAGTGGTGGGTATACCACAACAAAAAATGTCAGTGTCTCAATAACTTGTCATGTGTCCTTCAGCATCAATTACAGCTTCACAACAACGTCTCATGCTGTTCACAAGTCAACTTATTGTCTGCTGAGGCATGGCATTCCACTCTTCTTGAAGGGCTGCCCTCAGGTCATTGAGGTTCTGGGGTGCGGGGTTACGACCCTCTACACGACGACTCAGCTGATCCCATAGGTTTTCTATGGGATTCAGGTCTGGAGAAAGTGCAGGCCACTCCATTTGAGGTACCCCAGCCTCCAGCAGCCGTTCCCTGATGATGCGACCTCGATGAGCTGGGGCATTGTCGTCCATGAAGATGAAATCAGGCCTGTGTTGCTCATGCAGAGGCACAATGACTGGATTAATGATGTTATTCAGGTAGTATCGGCTTGTCACAGTACCATTCACAAGGTGTAGGGCAGTTCTGTATTGACTAGACACACCTGCCCAGACTGTAACACCACCACCTCCAAAGGCTCGTCTGGTGACAACAGTGGCTGATGCATAGCGTTCTCCTTGACGTCTCCGACAGCGTTGGCGGCCATCATTTCTGCTCAATGTGAATCGACTTTCATCAGAGAACAGCACTGAGGCCCACTGGTTCCTCGTCCAGCGCAAATGCTCCCTGGCCCATGCAAGACGATGACGCCTGTGCCTGGTGGTGTGGTCAGGTACCCTTGCAGGTCGTCTAGCACGCAGACCATGCTGATGTAAGCGGTTTCGAATGGTCTGACGTGACACTCGGGTGCCTCTCACCTCCCTTAAACGTGCCTGGAGTTGAGTGGCATTCACCATCCGGTTCCGCAGGGCACTGTTCACAATGAAGCGGTCATCAGCATGGGATGTGGCCAAAGGACGTCCACTTCTATGCCTTTCTGTGACTCTTCCAGTCTCTCTGTGTCTCTGTTGCAACCTGCTGATGAAACTCTGTGACAATCTAAGCTCAGCGGCAACTTCCCTCTGAGAACATCCTGTTTGAAGCCTCGCAATGGCCAGGTACTGTTGATCGATTGTTAGGTGTCGTCTTGGTCTCATGATGTCAAAATGTGAACAGCATGATGAAGAGGACTGTTTAAATACAAACTGTCATTGAACCAGAACATTTAGTGGTCGATTCATGGATCAGACACTTGTTGTGATTTTTGCGGTTAATCACCTTGTTAGAGAACAGCATGTTATGCAATAAGTACTGAAACATTGAACAGTTGGACATGTGCATTCAAAAGTTTAGAGAAGGTCAAATTAAGTTCACCTGTAAAGGTTATAGTGCATTTTAGGTGCATTCTGAAATTTCATCCGAAAGCCGAATATCCCTAACTTTTTGTGAGTAGTGTATATAGAAGAAAAAAGATATCACAATGTCGGTTTTCTCCAATATCATGTAGCCCTTTTGTGTGTGTACTGCATCTGTTCTTGTCTGTGTAACTATCTGTGTGTTCTTGTCAGTATATGTTCATGCGTGAGCGATTGCATACCTAAGTTAATGGAATTATCGATTACTCGTCAAACAGTACATCTTAAATGTTAGTATTTGCTGCTTTTCTCTGTTTTATATAATTGTAAATTAGGTATCTTTGGGCGTTACACTATTGGTCAGACAAAAATAGCAGTTTGAAGATGTCATTTTAGGTTTTGGCAAATTTTGATGGACAGTTTATAGATTTATAGATTCAGGCATTTTACAGTTCAACCAATTGAAAAACAATCTTCAGATTTATCAATAATGGAAATAATTGTGAGTTGTGGCCATCACCCTTTTTTTTTCCTTTTTTTACAGATTTTCATTTTAACAAATACCTGGAGCAGTTAGGTTTAAAAACATTTCCTCTGGGACTTAATGCACTCACGCATCCAAACTTCTTCGTAGAAAGGGAATAATAATAAAAAAAAAGAAAAATGGGGAGGAAACACAAACAAGTTGTTGTCCTTCGCTTTAAGTACAAAAGAAAGAAATAGTTAAACTCCCATACCATTTGCAATAATGGTGTGGGAATACGAATACTCACCTAATTATGTATTTATGTTCACATGTGTTTAATATCCAGAAATAAACACTTAAAAATTGGCATATTTGTTTTCTTTTGTTTTTAACAAATATAAATGGCAAATATAAAATGCATCTGTTTGTGTTATATTATGTATGTTCTATCACTTTTTCACATCTTATTTCAGAAGACAATTGATACTGTAGATCCAGTGTGGTATATTTATGGAAAAATTCTTAAATCTCTTCATTAACTTGTTAACAGACTAAGCCTTCCGACCTCCAAAGCAGAAAAGAGAGAAAAACTGTATTTTTCCTAAACAGTTGTGGTTGAGGGAGTGGAGGTGTGAAGCGGTAGTTTAAAGGCACATGTGATAAAAAGTAGAACTTCTATAGTGGCTGCGTGTGTCTGTGCACATCTGAGCTTGAATGTGTGTAACGAAATTATGAAGCGGGAGATTGACTTCACTCTCAGAACTGCAGAGCGAAGCATCATGGTAGATTGGCCACGGATCCTTGGTTCTCGGCCTCGGCCCTGGTTCTCTGTCTCTCTCCCTGTTTTCCCATCTCCCTCTGTGTTGCCCAGAGATGCCTGAAGAGCCTCGAGTTGTCCCAAATGGGAAAACAATGACAGTTGCCTCAGAGGAGAACTTAGCGTTCGCACAAAATGGGAGAAATGGAGCAGCAAGTCAAGAGAGGGAGAACAAATTTTGAGAGATGAATGTGCCATGAATGGATGGAGGAGGGCAGGGAGAGTGCTCTTTGAGATGATGCGATATGAGAAGAGTGAAATCTTTTTTTCTTACTGTTTTGGTAGTTTGTCATGTCAAAGTTAACAGCAGAAGCACCGATTAAGTAATCTCTCTAACTCTGCAGTGAAAGGTGTGGTCATCACCATCATAGAGTGTTTATTTATCATCATCATCCTTTTGTGTAGAGTCAGATAAGGTGGTGGCTACACTGTTTGTCACAAAGTAGGGAACCAATGAGAGGAATCTCCAGTCCCCATGACCGAGACCTATTTACAACTGCTAGTTTTTAAATTGTTTCCACTTCAAAATGCATACGTTAGGACAACACTGAATAACACTGAATATTATTTGTGTTGTATCATGCGTGTAGGTGCCCAGCTAAACGCTCTTCCAATAGAGGTTGAACACAGCAGTTGGCCTGTTAGATTTTAACTGGAAGCAATTTGTGAAACTGTGAAACAGTATTGGACAACAAAGTCAATGATAGTGATTACAAATCAGAACATGACGAGATTCCATAAACAAGAGAGTTAAAGGTGTTGTAAAAATGAATTTATGCCTCAGTGTATCACCAGGGAAAGATCTACATCAAGTCCCCATGGGAAGCAACATTAATTAATCCACAAGAGCAAAAGTAAAAAGAGTAAAGTTCATAGCATCAAATCAGAGGTGATTTTTCCAACAATTAAAAAAAAAAGTTGAGTTCAGCCGACTTCTGTGGCCCCTCCCTAACCTGGCTAACCCGGCTGTGGTAGCAGCTGCCGTGCCAGGTATAAATAGCAGAACACTGACTGACTGTAGCTCCCATTTTGTGCTTGATAAGCACCGGCAGAGAGACAGTGTCGTACATGAACAAGATGTATTCCTCTGCAGTGGCAGTAAACATGGCCCTGCTGATAATTGCGCTGTATTCAGAGCATAACAAGATATTCAGGACTGACGAACAGTAATGTAACCGTGATAAAACAGCAGGGCTACGGCTATATACTGACACTCCGCCACAAATACACACAATGTCAAGCCTCTCTTAGTAGAGCTGCTATCCCAGCTACAGCACAGATACCCACACAGTGACTCTCTCAAAGGGACATAAATGTGCTTTTAGTAGCTGTCAAAGCACCAACCGGTCCGTTTCTATCTTTCCAGTGCAAACATGAACCGGAGAGTCCGACAGTAGCTGCTCATGGCTGGTTAGCTCTGACTACCAGCTCTACGTCGTTATCCACGCCACGCTGAGCGGTGGTCAGTCAATGTCACGCCTCCTACAGTCATTTGCCCCCACTCCTCCTTTAAAATATGCTGGAGGGGAGGGCTCTAGCAGAATTTTAGGGTGTACTCTTTAACAGTTAGCGGTGACTAACGAGTGGAGTTCTGGCAGTAGATGACCCTGCAAGTCCCACAAGAACACAAATTGTCATGTTCTTGTACCAAAACAAGCATGGATGGCAACAAGCTGCTTGCACTGTTTATATGCAATGCAATTTGCACTGAAAAGGCCACAAAAGGACTATGCGGGCTATGCGGACTGGATAACCTACAGAGGGAATTGGAAGTGAGTGAACTTTTGTAAAACTTCAGGTTAGGTAAAGCTGTTTATTTACCGGTATGTCTCCCTCGGCCAACACACAAGTGACGTCATCTGTTGCAAATATCAAACTTTAAAAATAAAAACACTTTTACGAGAACGACTAGCATCGTCTGGATCTGAAGACTTAAGAGTCTTTACATATCACACACTATATGATTTAATCTGCAGACTGTAAACACCAAGTGACCCAAACTGGAACAGACCCGGTCCAGCTTGGTCTGATCAGTCATCGCACCCAAATCATATTCATAATCGGCGCCACGGTCGTAATGTGTGTCCCCGTCTTTAGCAATACATTGTCCTCAGACAGGTAGCATAATGGCTAGCTTGGTTAGCAGTAAACTGATCGCAGAAAAATGAAAACAACAAAGAGTACTGACAAATAATGCTCCAACACAGGCATTTGGGGAGTAGCAGCAACTGCTAGGGAACTGTCCCACTAGGGGTTGCTATAGCAACAGCAGGTTCATCTGAAACTAACTGCTGGTGTCAGGATAATCATGACAAGAATTAAGTTTTCTGGGCAACAATCTCTGTTTTGAAACTGGTAGCAGTGCTGGGATTAAGTTAAGGATGAGTTTAAGCACAAAAGCAAATGTTAAAGCAGTAAGAAACACATTAAGTTTACCACGCTTGAGGTGCCATTCTCAACTGCTGGTCCTGGTCCAGTAAAGTTTGTTACTCCCTCAAAACTTTACCAGACCTTCTACATATATTTTCACCCCAAACTAAGCTTAAATCTCCCTCATCTGTCTCCCTTTCCATCTTTCTCTCAGCCCTCTGTCCATCTGTCTCAATTCTCCCTTCATCCTCTGGATCATGGGGTTGTGCAGCCTTATGTACCCTTCAAATAATTGGTGTCAGTGTCTCTTGATGTAATATGAATGGATGGCATTGTGTCTGGGGGATACAAAGCACCCTGAGAGCCTGTGAAACTACACACAGTAATAGAGGGACAGAGGTGGGGCAGAGAGAAAAAAAATCAAAGTACAAATCTGGAGAAAAATAAAAAAAAAATAAAGGCGGAAAGTAAGAAAGAAAATAAGGGGGAGTGTTTGAGAAAGAGGGAGAAAGAGAGAAAGAAAGGGAGTGCAATAGCGGGAAGCATCGCCTGAAAGAGATGGGATGGTTCAGTGGGAGAAAATTTGAGGACTCGGTGTGTGAGAGTGAGAGAAAGATGAAGGGAATTCATCTTCCAGTCCAGGCTTTAAAGTAGCCTCTCCAGCCACTTGAGATTTCTGGATCTCTTGATGTATGTCTGACTGGCCCGTCGTTGTCACCGTAGAGTAAAGCTGTTCAAGCTCAGTGCGAGTTGGCGTCAGCTTAAACATGCCACTGACATGTTCATCAGCCTGACATGTAGACAGCCAATAATGCAGTCAACACACACTGTACCTAACAGATGTCGACCTATCGCTCTGTACCTCTGAAAATGAAGAATATGCAAACATATATAGTGTGTTGCAGAGGTTAGGAATAAAATAACCAGTATCAAATTTTAAAGGTCAATATTATTCTTCCTCTTTTCCATAAAAGTCAATGTCAGTGACTGAAAGAAATGACAGCTTGTCAGTGTTTCCCCAGAACTTTATTCTTTGCCGGTGTAAAGGCATTTAGACCATAGAACACAAATTTCTCCACTGAAACACATAATATTTAGTTATGTGTGTACTTTGTGGCAGTGGGGCAAATCTAGGATAGATAAAGACCGTGAAATAAACAAAATGATTAAGATAAAATACAATTTTTTTTTTTNTATCAGGAAGGAACAGCAATTAGATGATGCTGATTGTCGGCCTGACCTTAAAGAATAAAACTTAAGAATAAAACACTGAGAATTGTAGAATCACATTTCCTAAACTTCAATCTGAAACTTGTGTGGTAATGATAACAGCAGGTGAGGCTGAAACAAAGGGATCGATACGATCAAACATATTTAACAAGCTCAGCTGGTGACTTGCAGAAAGAAATCTAACAGTGACAATCTTAAATTGCACATAAAGGCTGATTCCTTCTTACTTTATGGTGTTTTATTCAGCATGTTATTATACGTGGGATGTACAGGTGACAGATTCAGAGTCTCATTCTCACTACTGGACGCATTGTCCTTTTCCATCATAAATATTTTGGTTGTTTTTGGATGATTAAAAGTGAAGAAATANNTAATGCATCCACAAGCACTTTAAGGTCATTTTTATCAGATTATTTAAAGGCATAATGAGTAGGATTTTCCTAAAAAATCAATGTATAGACAAAAATAATCCACTGTGTTTCACTATGACCAACAGGAGGAGCTGTAGCCACCCATCAACCCTTCCCTTCCCATGCTAAAGTGTAGAAAAGTGTAGAAAACATCTGTTGCATCTGTTAAGTAAATACATAAAATCAGTTGCCTTATTTTTTTAAATCTGTCGCCATGAGAAAAAAGTGTCAAGATGAAGATTATGAATTGAAAATTAACAGCACAGGTCAAGAACACTGACTTAATATTAGTTAATTCCTCTTTGGTTTGACTCAGTCTGATGTTGCTCTCTAAAATATTTCTTGCTTTGCAGCAATTTTTTTCCCCTGATATAAAATGTACTGTTAAAATGTGTTTCTTTGCTTTTATTCTTCATAAATCTCTCCTGTGTTTTTCTCTTTCCCAGCTTTCATTGATTGAATCAAATAAATAAACAAATAAATAAACCCTTCATATAATCATCTCCATCACCTTGAGACTTCTACCTGCAATGATAAAAAAACAAAAACAAAACACCCACGGCAAATCAATAGTTCCATTATGAAATGTTTATTCTAGCATGTCTGTCTGTCTCCAAGGTGCTGAGGAGAAAAGTTTTACCTGCACGCCTTTGAGAGGCAAAGAGGGAAGAAGGATAGATGGACAGATGGATGGAGGGAGAGATGAAGGGAATAGATCACAGGATGGGCAGAGGAGTGAGGGAACTGAGGAGAGGGAAAGAAATGCGGATAGAGAGGTCTCCCTGTGGACTGGCTGCTTGTTTTTACTTCAAGTTCGTCTTGATCTTGGGTGTACTCGTTAGAGGCAGAAACATTCGCTGGCTGTCCTCTCGCTGTAGTTTGTTTGCAGCTCCTGATTTTAAGGTTAGTTCACAGTTTTCAGTTGCAGCTGACAGTTTAAAATATATGTGCTTTTTCTTGAGGAGATTGAGGTAGACACTGTTATTGGAATTCACGTTTGTTACTGAATGCTAAATATAAGATAAATTTATCAAGTCGGGAATTGTTTGGTAAGAGGAAGTAATTTCTTTTACTTTTATTCCATCAGCTATCAGCACTAACCCGTGTACATGCGTTTATTGTGTATGTATGTATAAATGTATTGTATGGATTGCCATTTTTATTCATTGTATTTAATATTTACTACTATTGACTTTTGTTTGCAAGCTAAATTGCTCCTCAGGGACATTAAAGCTTTACTGAGATTCAGACTTGAGACTTGACACTAAAGTGCAACGCACATCGGCCGTGTCGTCTCAGTTGAGGCCTGTTGCGCACATTGAATGCGTCACACAGACAGAGGAAGAATCGGGTGCAGAGGCCAGAATATGTTGATCTGGGGGGTGAATGTGATAACACTGAAGAATTGATGGGCGTCAATGCAGGAAGATAGGACAGCTGTTGTGTTAATTTGCGTCCGCTCACGTCTGTATGTGTTGCCCTTCAGACTCCACTTCTCGTCCATGTTGGCTGAAGCGCTGAGATTGAAAGCTCATTCTTGATCTCAGTAGCCACAGTTGAAAAAAACAATTTCGGCTGAGGAAGATTGCGCAATACAATCGAAAGCTCCAAAACAGCTACTGAATGGACTTTGAACTTTAAATCTCAAATTTAAGCCAACATGGATGAAAAGTCCTCAAAGTGCTCAGGGAAAAAAAAGGAAAGTTGAACATCTACAATTCCATGACAACTGGGAAACTCCATCTGCTGAGGAAGATCATTTGGTACGATCAAAAGCTGAATAGACCTTGTGGTGAGACTGTTTTGTCAACCACTGTTTTCAAAATCAAGAATGAACTCTTCTCCAAAACATACCCTGGTCAGGAATGACCAAGGCCACTATCTGATTTGTAATCCTTGTTATTACCCCCAAACCTTAATTTACAACTAGTTGTTGGCTTCTACAGAGGCAAGACCAAAAAGCCAGTACAGTTAATCTCAAGATCAAAGAGAACAAACCAGGAATCCTGTGATACTACAACAGAAATTAGGCATCAGAAAATCAAATCAAGGGTTGTTAGTGGTTATATTTATTCATTTATGGGGACAATATGTTTATAACAAATTCTCTCAAAATGTTACGTGTCCATTCAGCCGTCTTTCATGTCATGACCACGTGGTGTGCTTTGGTTGAGTCATCTGAGCTTTTTGGCAAAGATGTGGCTTTTATTTGGCCAAGATCACTGATGTTACTTCAACACTGCGTATAATATGGCAACATGACACCACTATAATTTATACATTAAATTCTCAGTGAGACAAACACAAACTTTCCTGCTCTCTCACTGGCACCAGTTCTGCTGCAGTTTTTTTAAAAATCACTCCTACTTTTTGCTGCGACTGCATGAGGTGTTAGATTGGTGTAAACAACCGATTCTTGCTATCCACATTTAAACCAAAAGCCTCCATGGTTTTCCCAAGACCTATATACTGTAGGCTATATACTAGTTCTGTATACATCTGTCCCTGCAAAAACTACCTTACTTAGGCCTACAACTTTTATAAAAACATGAAACTTGATACTTCTTGGCATGAGATGCATTTGTACATGTTTTTGTGTATTTTTATGTTTTTGTGTGCATACGTCTGCCTATATGTTTATGATTGTGCATATTGGGGCTGCCACTGACAATTATTTTCATAATAGATTAGTCGCCGGGTCTATAAAACATCAGAAATGAGTGGAAAAATCCATGGTTATGTCAGCAAATTTTTGCCCATCTTTTGTCCAACCAACAGTCCAAAACCCAAAGCTATTCAATTTACTATAGTTACTGAAGTCAATGAAAGAAGCCTGAACCATCAAGTGTTTAGCACTTTTACTTGAAAACTGACTTAAGTTGAATAATCAACTAATCATATATTATAATAGTGCATATTACGTATACTGGTAATATTATGATATGCTATTTTTATTAATTTAGTTAAACTTTATTTAAGAGAGTTTGCGCAGCCACTTTGGCAGTGTTCTCATTCACCCCCTCGTTTCCTGGACTGGACAAAATAAAACTCCAAAATGACCATGTTAGACCTTTTATTAATCCAATATGACATTTTGACAAAAAGGATTTTAGTGAAAAGCTGGATTACTTTCTTACTTCTAAGCTGCTTTGTAATTTTTTCTTCCGTTGGCTGCAGCTCCCTCTTCCTTGTATTCGGAGAACCCCCCCTGGACTAAACTGTGCGCTCTGGGAGAGAGCATTAACATTTATATAGAAACATGAGGCCGTTGTTTGACGGACGATAAATGGGTATTTTCCTAACTCTGTTTCAAATGGAACAATGGGGACGGAGCTCGGCAAAACATTGTCCATTGGCACACAGTAACCCTGGCTAAGAGCTACATACATCAACACAATTGCCTTTATTAGTCTGCCTCTTAGAATTCATTGTTGGGTCGTTTGTATGTGTGGGTCGGCTTGAGGGGAGCTGGTAGATGGGGGGGTGTTTAGATGAGTGTTGTTGTGGGTGTGGTGGTGGTGGTGGTGGTGGAGGCGGTGGATGTATATGTCAAGCCTGCTTAAGAGGCTCAAAGTCGTTGGCAACGGCAATTTCAAAGTCACACATGATAAATACAATACGAGAGGAATGTGAGTGGGAACAAACACAAAATCCCACAGCAGGGACGATGTAGTAAATCATATGAATAAATCCGCCAGCTGACCACTAGGGAGCACTAATAATCCGAACCCGACATGCCCTCTCTCTCTCTCTCTCTCTCTCTCTCTCTCTCTGTCTCTCTCGCTCTCG